>JACXGI010004166.1:0-39480 GCA_016801175.1 Esox masquinongy
GAGGGGGAGAACGGCCAGCTCTGACTGGCTGTGGGAGCGGAGAGGGGGAGAACGGCCAGCTCTGACTGGCTGTGGGAGCGGAGAGGGGGAGAACGGCCAGCTCTGACTGGCTGTGGGAGCGGAGAGGGGGAGAACGGCCAGCTCTGACTGGCTGTGGGAGCGGAGAGGGGGGAAGGGAGAGGAACAGCACACAGGCCTTCCTATACAGTGCTCTCCTCTGCTAACCCTCCTCTCCCTCCAGTGAAGTGGGCTAAAGGTAACAGTCTGTCAGAAGGAGATCCTCCAGTCCAGCGGGACAGGCCGGGGAAACCCGGGACATTGCTTAGTTGCAGCTTGTCGTTTTGTGCGTGTGTATGAAGTAGTGTTTACTAAGTGTGTATTATGTAAGAGGTGAGGTTTTAAAAGAGCGGAGCACAGGTCGTATTATTAGAACTAATGTTGCTGCTGTCCCTGAGAGGAGAAGAGTCCACTTGGCCTGGCATGCACAACACACTCCCAATCCAGAGCAACTTGCAGCAGTGAGAGCATTCATTTTCATACTGCCCCCCCATGCTTTTATCAGGTGAGCTACAGGGAACTTACACACTGTGTAGAAACACAATAAATATTACCAGACAGTGAGTGTATGTAATGTATTAGTGGTGACAGGCAGTATGAGGAGATTGACCATTGAGAAGCTGTCAGTAATCTGATTACTGTTACTGCAGGGCATAAAGGCCCTCTAAGACAAATATAACTACCCAACCCTGGCCCTAAACATGCCTCAGTACTGAAGTGGTAGAGGACAGCATTTGGCAGCCTGAACATCTTTACCATAACATACACATTCCCTATAATTCTAACACAAACACTAACAGCACACACACCTAAACACACACAGTCCTAACACTCCTCCTCTGCTTGTAGTGTACATCTATTTTGCATTGGGGACAAAGGGTTGCCCTGGCAACACACCGATCATGTTAATGTCCCATCACAGGGACTGTCTGTGTGCTGGAATGAACTGGGTAAGGGTGTGTGAGTATATTTATCCAGAATTTCCAGTGGCACTGTCGCGTGTGTGCGCGTGTGCGCGTGACTGGTGTAAGTGAACCCAAAATAACTCCAGCCACCCCTTCTGCTTCCTTCGTCACCTAACGTTTCTTATGTTTATTATTTGTTTTGTTGTCTTACTAGAACTGAGTACACCTAGTTTCTTAAAATGTTTGTATGAAATGTACATCACTCTGGATAAGTGTGTCTACTAAATGACAAAACTGTAAGACAACTGTTTTGTCTGTTCTTACACAGACCCTTTGTTCTCCATGAGGCATAATCTATGCGTCAGTCGCTGAAACAGACCACTCTCTACAGGAGCTCTTGAACTGGATTTGCAAGAACAAGAAAAAAAAAATTGTGGCAAGCAAATAGAAAAGCAAACAGAAAAAAAGTGTTGTCCCCACAAACTCAGTCTTTATCTACAGTTTTCTGTTCCCATGATATGTTGGCCTGAAATCAGATGAAGACCAAAGAGGGAATGCAGTTTTAAGTTTAGCAAAGTCCAACTTCACTGTTTCCTCAAACCTCTTTCTCCCTCTCTCTCCAAACCCCCCACCACCTCGCTGTTTACACAATGGGGAAGATTCCCAGCCCTCATAGCAACAATCCCCTGGCTTCTGATTGGCTTAGAGGACTGGGTACAGTTTTCCCCTTCTGCGAACTCAGCTGCCATTGTCTGGATCACACACAAAAACGACCCAACGGACACACAACCTGCCCTTTCACACGTATCTCAAATCCTCATTACTGGCTACTACAACAGAAAGGTGCACGCGCACACGCACACACCACGCCCTTTATTGATCATCCTTTACCTGAAAACACAACCTCTGGTGAACAGCCTAACGAGTGTCTCTAGCCTAAAGCTTTTAATCCTGTAGGAGTGGTGGAAGCTCTGAAGGCGTGAGTGATGCATTACAGGTGACCCTGCTCATGTTTGGACCTGGACAGGACAGGCTGGGTATATAGCCTGACCCGGGCCACAGTGCCAGGGCCCTCCGCAGCAGAAGCCCACTTTGTCCTACTAATACCGATTACGTAACTGGCGGCCTGACAGCCCGGCCCAGCCCAGCCCGGCACAGGGTAGGCTGCTAATCTTCATTGTGCCCTCTGTGACCTCCAGCACATCAGACTGGAGCAGAAACACACTACTATTCTACAGGTCCACTACTGTGCTGTAGTGGTCTGCCCTTCACCCTACCTAGGCCCTGAGGAGTTTAGAGTCCCTGTCACCTTCTACAGAGGTCAGTGACACTTGTGTGTTGCACACTCAGCGAATCTCTCCTGAATGTGCCCACAAACACACACCTCTGACCTACAGATATCTGGATTTCTGAGGACAAATTGAGCAACACCAAGCGAGGACAAATTGAGCAACACCAATGAAACTCCAAAGGCCATGGAAAGTGTGTCACACGATGAGAATAAACCGGAGCTGGCCAGCCAGTACCTAGGCCTAATATAACAGTGAATGACTTAGACCTAGCCATGCCAGTGGTGTTTCCACAGATATAGATAGAAGTCAGATGACTGATGACTCCTGCATCCATCCATTTAGTAGCCAACCAGCCAGCCACCCTGTTCTAGAATCAAGAAAAGGGTGCAGGGCAACACTCGGGGCGACATAGCCCTTCTACACTGCAACACACTGATATTCTTAAATGGTCCATAATGTGTTCAACAGATCTCAAACCTACAGTGATCAATTGTTTCAGAGGCCTTTAAACTGGGTACAGGCAGAGCAATCATATGGGTTGGACTATGTTGGCCTTGTTACTAAAATAAAGCAACAGAACAAGCAGCCAGGCAGTCAGCTGACTATAACCATGTGGGAGTTTCTCTCAGATATAGCATCAGCATGCGAGTGAGAGAAAGCAGCAAGGATGGTGGTGGGCGGCCATGTTTACAACAGTAAAGATGTTGGCTGACTTCTGGAGGGAGGTGTTGATATTGGCCAAGAGGACTCTGACCCAACTAGAAGAACCTAATCAGCTCCACTTGAGATGTATTGCAACAGTAACTTGGTCTACTCAAAGTGGCTAACAAAGAGGTCTCTAAACATCTCTATGTATTAACGGAAGAAGATTGAGGAACTGTGACAGAATGTAGATTTTAATATCATCTGTGACCTTAGCTCTTCTAAAAAATATTATTTGAAAATATATATATATACTACCATTTAATGCGATAAATGCCCAACCAGACAGCTATGGAGCACTTAAAAGCTGTATTTCTCCTTCTTTCAAGTGGACCTAGCTATCACCCACCTAAAACATTCAGCAACCGCACTAAGCTAACCAGATGTTGCTTTCAACTTCCTTCTAACTGAGTAATTTACATATCCCTGAGTGCAAAGTAGCAGTCACAGTAGAAATGATTGAAATGCTTTAATATGTGATTTCCAGTGATCTGTTTCCGACCACACAGACAGGCTTGAATAGCAATATTTTGGCCACTGGAATATTTACCTCAGCGATAAAGGAGTGAGAGGAATGTTACCCAATGTACTCATGAAATGCAGCCAATATCAGGAGCATCATATATGGGCCAGGGCAGGCTGAGTGAGAGTTGTGCCCTCATCTAATCCTTCCTCCTGCCAAGAGGAAACGAATCAGGCCAGATGGTTCCTACTGTTCCTGTCGTGCTGGTGCCGGTTGGCTGAGAGCAACCACAGGGGAGGGGCCACAGGAGCCCAGGCGGTGACGGGCACACTGGAGATGATGTCATTAAGACATGTTCATGCGATGCTTAGGTGCACATGAACTCACTACAATGCGATATATGATAATTTCCATATTAATGTCGCCTCTGTATTTCACATATTTTGGAGCTCACCTGTCACACTGGTTGGCAAAAAGGCTCAAATGTAAAATGATTAATGAAAGGTATACCGCTTTGGGAATAACAGGGCTCTACGGTGCAGCAATTTCAATCGCATATGCAACATAAAATGTGGGTACATTTATAAAATGAAAATTTCGCACATGTGCGACCCCTCAATTTCCACCCAGAAAATCAACGCTACCTTCGTTGTATTGTTTCTACTGTTCATAGTTGGTAATCACATAATTAACTACTGATACCAGAATGAATTGCATAACTCAACAAGCCAATCGTAGCCTAGCTTAGTCAGAGGCTGGAACTACCACAGGTTAGAGCAGGTTAGAGTCCGACACAGGTCAGTTTTTTTGAGCTGCACCCATACTGTTGGCTACATTTGTTCTTAAAACCACCCAAAAATCAACAGAACCAACAGAACAGTCTTTATTCCGCAATCCAACCCAACCCACCCACGTAGATTTTGTACCGAAATCCGAACCATTTGATTAACCAGGTGTTTGTTCTTACCCACAAAACCACCCAAATTCATTCCAAAGCAGGGATTTTGCTGGCAATGCTCCATTTTTTTTATTTTGATGTGATAGAATCATTAAAATTTTGTCTTGTGTTTTCTCTATTGATATCTTAAAAATAGAATCCAGGAACTGAGAAACTTCAAACAATTTATAGGGCCCCCTTTACAGTAATCCATATAGCCAGGTATATTGACAGAAAACAAAGTGTAGTACTTTCTTTTGTACAATAAGGACCAAGGGAAAAGTTGCATGTACAAGAAGAAGTTTCATTTTGTTTAAAGTCGCTCTCATACCTGAAAAGGTTTGAGCCCCGGCAATACATCTTCACGTACAATATATTTTTAGCTCCATAATTGTTGTGGTTAATTGTCAGCACTAGAGACAAAACTCTATCTCAACAATTAAATTGTGCTCCTACATGTATTTCCGTGCACCTAAATGCTTAAGCACAGTAGCACATGTGCTCCTTGTAGAAAATGCAATCATGAAGCTTTGAATAAGCCAGGAATGTTGAATAGCCTGTCTAGATGAGATACATGTTTGTATAATGAACATGCCTGTTAGCCTACATGGTCTAATACCATATTTGGGTATGAAGTTCCATGGGTAGGATGTGATTCGCTATGGTTTATGAATAGGTAATTGGCTACTTGAGATAAGGTTAAAAGTAATGCACCATGATGCAATTAATTCTCAGTTCTAAATTGCTACTTCCCTGCACGAATGTGATAAACAGTTGGTCAGACCATGGCTGAAGGTCTTATGAGAAAAGAGCATGTATTCCTGTAAAATTGGTTGTGGCTAGCAGGTTAAACGAAAACTAAAATGACGCCAGTTAAATATGAGGCACCACATTTGAAGATTAATCACATGCTGAACTGGAACTGAAGTCTAGCACTTGCTAACATAGAACACAGTCAGAACTATTTTGTCAAGTGACATACTGCTCCATTGATAATTTGTGGTTTATTATGACATACGGAGAGGCTTGTTTAGGCCTAAAACACAGAGTGTCAATATAACGTATCCATATTTTCCAAACGCAACATATGCCCCACTATAATCACCCAATGACAACTGCTGGGTGTGACATGCTTTCTTTGAGAACAAATCCCCTTTTGTACCACTCGGTCCATCTGTGAATAACAACACACCTGTCGTTGTAACTGCCTGCCATTCTAATTAGTGAGTAACACCGGCCCGATGGTACCCGCCTGTGCGCAATGTGTGAATAACACAACACCTGTTGTAGGTTAATCAGCGAAAAAGAATGAGGGGGAAGGGAAAGATGTGCCACGACAGAGCCAGAGTGATTATCTGTTCCATCATGCCAGGCCACTGTTCTCTGTTGGCGGTACTTGGCTTGGGGGAGGGGCTATAAGAGTATCTGGCTGTGTGGGGTGTGGACATCCCTTGAGATGCCTTGGTAGAACTCCAACAGGAAACACCTCCAAGCAAACAACAAAAATAGGGTCGGGAATTACTGGGAACCTTAAAATACGTAGGGAACATGTAACTTTGGTAACTTAGGATAGGAGGTTCTCATGATTATGTATTACAATTCGCCATTCCTATTTCGATATTCCAAAAATGCAACTTACCACACATCTACCACACAGTACATGCTCAAAAGGATTATTGCAGTTTGACAATGTATACTATATCCCTTCCATGACTAAATAAACCTGAATCAAATGAACATCATAATAGACATTTACTCTATGTCAAAAGGTATTGACTGGGAATGTTCTGACTCTCCTATCCACTCCACTCCTCCCTTGTTATTTCCTCCACAGAACCATGACTCATGGTGAGCTCATGTGTACACTATATGGACTTGGTGTGTGCCCGTCTGCACATGGCCCCAAAGCTATACGTCGCCCTGTGTGTTACAGACCTTAAGGTACAGGCTACAACACCCCTCATTTGATTGTGTTAATCAGTCACCACCAGTGTAAAGGACATAATGATACTCGATTACAAAGCACCACTTCGCGCCCTGATTAGGGATGATAACTGGCTCAACCTTGGGACCTCTTCTATGGTAGTATACGTGAGCGTCCTCCCTAGTGCTCTCTAATGGTCACAGGATGTGAAAAGCTAGCGATTTAGTGCTGCAAGTGTGGAAACTTCAGGGTGGGGAGTAAGTTCACCAGTGCAGGCATAGCCTACAAGTTGAACAACAAGTTAGTCAGATGACTTCACTTAGCCCTGAGGTAAACACTGAACCATGGTGGCTCCTTTTGACTTTCTCGTGTTCCTTTCCACGCATGGTTGGAATCTAAAGTTAAAGAAACATTTATACAAGTAAAACATCCACCCCCCCAATATAACCAAGAAAACTTTATTGGAACATTGACCGTTCAAGCGGTGAGTGTGTAATTCAAGACAATGTTAGCCTACAGAGCTAAAGCCTATAGAAACACCCCCCCACCCCCACCCCTCTGTTCAATGTAAAGGCTAGAATGTCCAGCAAACAGAAGAGAGGGGCTCTGGGAGGTGGAGAGGGAGGAGGGCAGTGTGTTCACCATTTCCACCAGAGGAACAGTATCCCATAACAACAATAGGAGGGAGGGAGCATTGGCTGGCCTGTCACATGGAAACTGCTCCAGATTAGCTTCCACTGCAACGAGACATTCTTATTATTATTAACCAGTGTAACAGACAGACATAAGCACACAAAATCTAGAAGGGGGAGGAACAGTTAAGGTAGAGTCAGACTACCCTAATTTGTGATCCAGCTGGCATGGTCAACAGTCAGAATCAGAAAGAGTTTGCCTTGTGTTGTACAGTATGTATACACTGCTGTGTGTGGGTGTGAGTATTTTTCTATACACAAGTTGTCAATAGAAGATCCTAAAGATAGCCAAGGACTCCAGCCACCCAAGCACAACACTAGTAACAGAGCACAAGGTACAGAACCCAGAGCACAAGGTACAGAACCGAACCAAACCAACCTCTACCCCGATGCAATAAGACAATTAAACACCTGATTAAAATGGCTATCCTGACAGCTGCTTCAGTCTGTCACTAAAAGCTATTTAAAATAAGTATTTTAATGACTGCCTGTAGCCCTGCAGTGTGTTTACCACATCGACACCCCCACAGCCCATATGTCTTCTCTGAGCCATGACTCATGGCGTGTATTTTAAGAGAGTCAGAGTGCATTGGGGAAAGGCCAGGCAGGGGCAAATGTAAGCATTCCGGTGTTGGTGGACATCCACTGACCCTGGAGAGTCACGTTATAGTGTCAGTAGGCTGGATGTTTGGGTACTGTGCATGTGGAAGACAATGATGGAGTGAGAATTTGTTGTCTATGTTTTAAATGAATTATTTTGGTTGTGTGGCTGATCCTGAGGGATTTACAGTAGTAAAGGGGAGGGTTTTTTTGTGTGCATAGCTTAGCCCTCCTTGAAATACCCTCTGAGACAGGGGTCACTGCCAGGGGATCTGACATTATTTACCACAGCCTTGGAGAAATTAAGATCAATACCCTTCGTCAAGATCAGACCTTTTCGAATCTGACTGCCTCTGGGTTTCGAGCTAGCAAACCTTCGCTTACCTGCCCAACACTTGCTGTGTGATCACATCCAACCCCTGTGCAGTAGGGAGATGCCCTGTCTATTGTCTTAATAGGGAAAACTGATTTTAGTGCAGT
Organism: Esox masquinongy; assembly: GCA_016801175.1. Lineage (NCBI taxonomy): Eukaryota > Metazoa > Chordata > Actinopteri > Esociformes > Esocidae > Esox > Esox masquinongy. The sequence goes on from JACXGI010004166.1 coordinate 8,053, forward strand.
AGATGGAGAAAGGCCTTAGTACTACATGATTACTAACTAAAACAAACTGAGCCTGACAGCATTCTGATTGACTGTAATGTGATAAGGCCAAACCGTATCAGCTAACTGCCTAAATCATAACCAACCAAAATCACTATAATATCAGAGTCTGTCCTCGCAGACAGGGGGCATTGAGTACAGTCCATGTTTTATTAATAGAAAAGGCATTACAGACTACTTCGGCTGCGGTTGCGTAAGCCTGATATGAAAACAAACATGGCAGGCTGCCCTGCATGGCTTCACACTGATCATGCTTTATGTAAACATACAGACAGTGCAGCATGCAGAGAGAACAGACGGCAGGTCTAAGTCTCTGATCGTTGTGGTGATGATTCAGGGTCATTGTGGATGTGTCCAGTTCGAACAAAGAGCTTTTAGCATTGCAGCATCCGTATAAGAGAACGACAGCATAACGCAGTGCTCTGGCACACAAAGGAAGCTGGAGCGGTTTAAAGGCAAATCATGCAGTCAGCTGTTCAACCTTGTAACAGAACTGGGGCTTTTTTGATTCACAAAAACATGCTCTGAGACATTAATGACATAGTGTTGTTACAGCTGAACCAATGCTCAAAAATTGGTAGCCATGCTGTTTACCTAAGTATTGTGCAATATGTCAGAACGTTCTAATTTCCGTGGTCTTACTGACCTTCCTGCCTGGCAGGCTGGGTCAAGTCGACTTTGTTTATTGACACAGACAGGCAGCAAGCAAGCAAGTAAACCAGCTGTTACATAATTTTCTGTCTATGCCCGGGTTTCTCTCGGGGGACTGCCTGGCTAGCTACATTCCCCTGGTCCAAGAACACACAAGCCAACGTGGATCATTTCCATGATCGTTATTAGCACAGCGATGATGGACACTGTAGAACCACGAAGACGTACACCACCATTGACATTCTAGCTAGCTACTACTGTTACTTGATAAAGAATACAACTGTTTTATATCAGCTTACCTCGATCTGGTTTCATGTTAGCCAGTGTCATCTGGATGTCTCAGGAATACGGCAGCCTCTTGTCTTTTTGCGTCTTCTTCTGTCTTAAGACTCCCTTCCACACAGCCCTGACAGCAACAATAACTACATGTACTGATGTGTCTGAGTGTGGATTCAAATCGTCAAAAGGATTGCTCACTGTATTAAGCAACAATACCAGCTAGGTAGCCTGTAATGCTGCCAATCGCCCCTATCTAACAAAGCAATGCTTTGTTAGCAAGTTTCTACTGTACAGGTCCATCGAGTCGCACTGTTAACTGGCCAACAAACAGCTCAGCTAGCTAGCTATACCTGACAGTAAAACATTAGATTAGCTCCGAGCCACTGTTTTGCCACCAACTAGTCAACAAGACATCAAGCTGACAACCTAACGTTAGCTGACTTGCTACCCCCCCAAAAAATATACGTCTTAAATTCCACCACCAGAGCCGTAGCAGTAACGTTAATACTGTAACGAAGCATCGCTATCTCTCTCCTACAACTTGATGAGTTACTGTAACTTCACCTTGCTTGTTAGTTACATGGCTTAGATAACAAGCGTTTAGCTACAGTAGCTAGTAGACCAAACAATCAACATAGGAGTCTTATCTGGTCCAACAAACACGCGCAGGTAGCTAGGAGTGATCGTCCTCGGCTAACGACGCGCTCGAGTCTCTCTGGAGGACAAACCTCGTTCAACGGATCATTATCAAAACAGCCAACGTTAGCTAAACATTATGTTGTCAAGAAGCACCGACTTGACTTGTCGTCTTGAAACATATCGAGTTAAAGTAAGTCACGTCCTTTGTCAGTACTGTAAATGTAAGCCAGTTAACTAGTTATCTTTCAAGTTGGCTGGAAAACGAGCAGACCATCAATTTCTGAACTCGTCACAGTGGCTACATAACGTCGTCCCCTACTCAATCAGTACTGTAGCTAGCTAGCTACTGTAACTTTTCTCTTTCTCCAAAACATTAACGTTTCGCTGGCTAGCTAGCTACGGTGAATTCGTCCAACTCCATAACAACATACGTGCATACAGCTAGCAGCGAAAATATACGTTGTTCTAGATGTGTTCTCTATAACCAGGTTTGTGCACTGCTCACTCTTTCTCTCTTGCGCTACCTCTCCCTCTCCTTCGCTCTCTCCATACAGCATCTTCTTTAAAAATTGTAGTGGCGTATCGCAACCGATCTAAGGTGCATACACCGCCATCTACTGTGATGGAGTGTATTTTTTAAATCCGATCATGTAGTTCTAACCAGTTCTAAAACATCCAACCAAATTCCCTCACACCTCAATGCACCAATCCCAAAACACCAACCACATGCCAGTCAGGCCCATCCTATCTGACCCTAAACAACCTCTCCCTTTCTATATGAGTTGTTCTAATGCACATTGTTATAGAGTATTACATATATCATACAATCCACAATACAATCACATGCTCAAACGTTTCTGTCACCATTCAACCATTACAAAGTCCAGTCACAATCTTCCCTATCAGTTTGAATTAAGAATTCAGGGTAGTGTCCCAGCCTCAGTCTGAACATCATAATTTGCTCCCTTATTCACACTATACTGTAAGACCTCTCATCCTATTTTTTATTTATAAGAATTATCTGCCAACAATTCAACCCATATATTGAGATTATTGTTTAACCTATCTGCTCATCTACCTAACTGAACTTGTACATCCACCATTCCTTTGCTATTAAATCCACTATCAGTTCCATAAACACATTTAAAAGATGGGACACAACAAAACTGAAGCTTAGTTCCTTTTCATGTGTTATCATAGCAACATTGTCATTATTTCTATCCATAAATCTTCAAGCTGTGTAGATTTAAACTAAACAAAGCTGTCACAGAGTCTGAACATATTACCTCTCTAGTGCGTATGTAAATCTAGCCACAATAAGGAAGGATAAACCACCATAATGGCATTTTCGATTTTGTCTTCAAAATAAATGTCCCATACTGAATATAATGCTATCGGTACCGGGAAATCATGCCATACTTGGACTGGAGACTGCTAAAAAACTATGTCTCTTATTATTTTAGAGACATACTATTTTGGGGATTTTGACCACACAAGCCTGGAACAGGATCTTCACTGATGAAATGTCCAACAAGCATGGGGTAACATCTTACAAAGTAACATTAGTAATAATATTACTTTTTGCTATACTAATGAGTAATATAATGGAGGACTGTTCCAATTTTTGCGATGCTATTAACCAAATATTACAGTAAAAACTGAAGACTACTCATCAAACAAGTTAATTTGGAATGAAGTAACATATTGACTCTGTTAAATAAAAAGATTGTTGACCAGTTGACCTTTAGAAGTATTATTTATGTCAGAAATAAATAACATTTTGTTCCCTCAAAAAAGTATATTGAAGCCTCAAAATAATTATTTAGTTCCCTCTAAATAGTATTTTGAAGCCTCAAAATAGTTTTTTATTCCTTCATGTCACATCAAAAGCAGAGGTGTGCTAAGTAGTGTTGTATTGACTGCACTTACCTTTAAGTCACTGCAGTTGCCTTTCACCAGCTGAACATGCAGGCCTCCTCTGAAGTCCTCGCAGGCCTACTTCCTTCATTACACTCCCTTGTCTGATTGGTCGGGTAGTTGGCACTCCCTTGTCTGATTGGTCGGATAGTTGGCCCTTTTGACATTGTGGCTTTACAACTAACAATGCCCTGCTTTTGTCCTACCACTTGAGTGTCTTATGGTTCCAACTTATGATTCAGGAGTTGAAACAGCTAGTCATTTTAACATACACATTTTAACAATATTGCTTTGTTTTCAAAGAATAATTAGGGGTTTTTGGATTGATTTAAACAAACTAAAGACAATACTGTAATTAACCAACTTTCGTGTATGCAGTGCAAAAATGAATGTGTTTTTCATGAATTGATTATGTCTACACACATAATTATGTTTACACACATGATAACCCAGTTTCATGTGCTATGGGGGTTAGAGACGTCTATTTCCACGTTATAAAGAAAGACTTTATAATGTAAACTGCAATGTTGATCTTTAAACAAGATCATTGTGTTCAGAGCAACAATTTGTCATACAGTAAGTCATACATCTATGTCAGACTGATAGTTTTGGTTAAACTGCCTAGTACCAAGGGCGGGTACTAATATTTTAGCCAGCTCTGTCTCTCATCTGTGGCATGCATTCCACTACCTCATATGATTGGTTGTCGCTTCCAGCTAATCACAAGCAGGCAGCACACTTCCTCATCTCATTGGTCAAGTAGCCTGGCCTTCTGGCTTCATCATATTCCATTGTCTGATTGGTCGGGTAGGTGGACCTTCTGACATCGTGGCAACAAACAAAGTCCTACTTTTGGACTACCACTCAAAAGCGTCCTGTGGTTTTGGTGAAACACCGTCATTTTTAATCAATATTCCTTTGTTATAGTGGTTCAAAACATTGAATAGGTACAAATTAACATTTATGCGGTGAAGAATTAATTCAAAACATTAGTAATCACTCAAAAAAACATTTTACCTTTTTCTCCATATGTTGCTTTAAAAAGGTCACAAGTACATCCATATTTTAAGTGAAATGTTCATCACAGAAGTTGTTTTACTTCAAATACAAGCACGATAACCAAAATAATTTATTGAAATATTTATGGGAAAAATTAGATGCTTTTGTTTTACCATGCACTTCGATAGGTTATCTAGATTAAGGTGCTTAGGGTCGATTTGAGATTAGGTTGATGACAACGCAATGATACCTTAGTAGAAAAACATAACATCTGGAAGAATCCCTCTACTGCTGGCTGGCCTACACTGTCATCTAGTGGTGAAAGAGTAGAAGTGCTTGGTATTAATGCATGTCTGATATATTAAAACAAAAGAAAACTGGCAGCCTCCAGAAACAAAACCACAGCTCTCTTATGCCAGCCGGCACAAAAGATGTGAGGGAATACACTTGTGTAACAAGAAAAATCTATCAAGCCAATTGTTTCAATACTTTTGTTGCCCTTAAAAATGAGGTCTATCCATGCAAATACCCTGAAAGAAGAAATCAAGCAGTCTACGTTAGGTCAGTCCCAGACTGCCAACAATGGTTTGGTGGTGCTAGCCTTGCACATGGCTCCTTGCACATATGCAGTTCCCTGCGGGAGACCAGGGTTCAATACCTATCTCTGCATCACCTGTCTCCGATGATTCCCACTCCTAGTAAAAGAAAAAAAAATATTTAAGGAGAGTGTGCCCACTCTCTTCTACAACCCCGTTTCCAAAAAGTGTTGAGAGTGTTCAGACACTCTGTAAAATACAAATGAAAACAGAATACAATGATGTGCAAATCACTGATCTCTATATTTAATTGAAAATAGTACAAAGACAATATATCAAATGTTGGAACTAAGAAATGTTATTGTTTTTGGAAAAATACATGCCCATTTTGATGATGCCAGCAACATGTTTAAAAAAAGTTGAGACAGGGGCATGTTTACCACTGTGTTGCATTGCCTCTTCTTTTAACAATACTCTGTGTTTGGAAACTGAGGAGACCAATTGCTGTAGTTTTGAAAGTGAAATGTATTCCCGTTCTTGTATGTAGGATTTCAGCTGCTCAACACTTTGGGTTCTCCTTTGTCGTATTTTTGCTTACAGGTGTTTAAATTTTGCATTGATCCATTGATGGCTGAAGTTTGAAATGCTCCAAATATTTTTTGAATGGGTGACAGGCCTGTTTAGCACCCAGACCCTTTTACTACAGGGCCATGCTGTTGTATTACATGCAGAATATGGTTTGGTATTGTCTTGCTGAAATAAGCAAGACCTTCCCTCAAAAAGGCATAATCTGGATGGCAGCATACAGCTCTGGAAAAAATTAAGAGACCACTGCAAAATTATCAATTTCTCTGGTTTTACTATTCATAGGTATGTGTTTGAGTAAAATGAACAGTTTTGTTTTATTCTATAAACTACTGACAACATTACTCCCAAATTCCAAATAAAGAGTATTTATTTGTAGAGAATAACTGGTCAAAATAACCAAAAAAGGTGCATTATTTTCAGACCTCAAATAATGCAAAGAAAACAAATTCATATTCATTTTTCAACAACAAAATACTAATGTTTTAAATTAGGAACAGTTCATAAATCAGTATTTGGTGGAATAACCCTGATTTTTAATCACAGCTTTCATGCGTCTTGGCATGCTCTCCACCAGTCTGTCACATTGCTGTTGAGTGACTTTATGCCACTCCTGGCACAAAAATTCAAGTAGCTTGGCTTTCTTTGATTGCTTGTAACCATCCATCTTCCTCTTGATCAAATTCCAAAGGTTTTCAATGGGGTTCAGGTCTGGAGATTGGGCTGGCCATGACAGGGTCTTGATCTGGGGGTCCTCCATCCACGCCTTGATTGACCTGGCTGTGTGGCATGAAGCATTGTCCTGCTGGAAAAACCAATTCTCAGAGTTGGGGAACATTGTCAGAGCAGAAGAAAGCAGGTGTTCTTCCAGGATAACCTTGTACTTGGCTTGATTCATGTGTCCTTCACAAAGATAAATCTGCCCGATTCCAGCCTTGCTGAAGCATCCCCACATCACCACCGATCCTCCACCAAATTTCACAGTGGGTGCGAGAGACTGTGGCTTGTAGGCCTCTCCAGGTCTCCGTCTAACCGTTAGATGACCAGGTGTTGGTCAAAGCTGAAAATTTGACTCGTCAGAGAAGATGACCTTACTTCATTTCTCTATGGTCTAATCCTCATGGTCTTTTGCAAACTTCAGCCTGGCTCTTCTTTGCCTCTCATTGATGAAGGGCTTTTTTCTAGCTTTGCACAACTTCAGCCCTGCCTCTAGGAGCCTGTTTCGAACCGTCCTCACCGTGCACTTCACCCCAGCTGCTGTTTGCCATTCTTTTTGTAGGTCACTTAATGTCATCCTACGGTTGTTGAGTGACATTTGAATGAGTTGACGGTCATCTCGGTCGTCATTTTCGCCCTCTGCCAGTCTGTTGCTTTGTTGTCCTCAATGTCTGTTGCTTGACCTCTTGAAATTTTCAGGATGGAAGCAACCTGACGCTCATTGTATCCCTCTGCCAGTAAAGCCAGAATTGAACCCTTTTCCTCACTCAAAGCTTTTCTTTTCAACTCTTTTGTCATGCTGAATAGTTTTTTTAAAAATTCAAATTACCTTTGAGGTACTGTTTTAGCCATCCAGGTGGTCCTATTGCAAGAGGATAGTGATGACCACAGCAGTGGTTTTTACACTTTTCCTCGTTAAATTACATTTGGTTCAGGTAATCACCTAATCAGTACCTCATTAAGTAAAATGAGGTGTGCCTGTGTTGGAATTTAACAGGCACTGGAATGGAATGGCTGCCATACATGTAGAGATGCTGATTTAAGAAGAAAAATTAGGAGTGGTCTCTTAATTTTTTCCAGAGCTGTATGTTGCTCCAAAACCTGTATATATTGTCAAGCATTAATGCTGCCTTCACAGATGTGCAAGTCACCGATGCCATGTGCACTAATGCACCCCCATACCAACCCAGATGCTGGCTTTGAACTGTGCGCTGATAACAAGCCGGATGTTCCCTCTCCTCTTTAGTCCGCAGGACGCAGCATACACGATTCCCAAAAATAATTTCAAATTTTGATTTGTCAGACCACAGGACAGTTTTCCACTTCGCCTCAGTCCATCGTAAATGAGCTAAAATTGTTGCTGTATTTGTCTGTGCAGTCTTTCACAGAGTGCTGAACCCCACCCCATCCTCACATCTGACAGGCCTATCCTCTCTGGAATGATATTTTAATACCCAATCATGTTACTGATCTGTTGTCAAATGAGCTAATTAGTTGTGTGATATTCCATCAGGTTTAGTTTTTTAGCTTTACACTTTTCCAGTCTTCTGTTACCTCTGTCCCAACTTTTTGAAAACGTATTGCCAGCATCAAATTAAAAGAGGGCATATATTTTTGAAGAAACAATAAAATGTCTCAGTATCAACATTTGAATTGTTGTCTTTGTACTATTTTCTATTGGATATAGGGTGATACGCACATTAAATGATTTGCACATCATTGCATTCTGTTTTTTAATTTGACACAGCGCCCCAACATTTTTGGAAACAGGGTTGTAAATAAATACTTCCTAATAATGCATATAGTGCTTCTGTGAATAGTCATAGTTTAAATAGTGTACATAGTTCTCTTGTATTAACATTGTTGATACTAAGTTGTGTCAGTGTGAACATCTAAAGATTGGTTTGGTTTTGACAATGTAACATGCAGATGAGGGCAAACATCTACTTATGGTTAGTCTATGGAACTTTTATTATCATTGAAATGCAGTCACAGTCTAAAAGTAGTCACAATCATGTTCTCAAACAGCCTGTGTTCAGACAGTTTGCACATTTAAAAGTAGTTTTGTTTGTTTATAATGTAGATATTTTCTAGAGCAGTGTAAACATTTCTAGAGCAGTGTAAAACATTTCTAGACCAGTGTAAACATTTCTAGAGCAGTGTATTGCTCTGTAAGCACCCCTAATAACAACTATAAGTAAACAACATCTGGATACGTGTTTTACTTTCAGGCACACTGAATAATATGAAATAAATCTAAAGTGTTCTTGCCATCAGTGAGAATATTAATGATGAGTCTGGAATCAGGTGCTGGAATTTCAACTGTTTATTTTTTCTACTTTTTAGTGACTACAGAACATGTTACATTTTAACACTGAAAAACAAAAGCTGGATGACATATTCACTTGTTTCTCTTTTATATTTTCATATTTTTTTCTCTTAATTTTACTTTGCAAACACAGCAGATGAAATTGCACAGCACTGAGAGAGCAGTAACAAAGCCAGGAGTAAAGAACCTAAATAGTAACACCAACCAAGCTACTGTGACCCATAAGGAGAGTATGTCTCTGAGTCTTATGTCTTATCTGGGACAGTGTTGCCCCATTTCATTAGGATTTAAAGGGCAAAAATTATCCTAAAAAAAAATGATCAGGCCTCCTGCTCTGAGGTGCTTTGTGGACACGGGACAAGAACTGTGAACCTCTCTATGAGCCTGGATGTGACCTAACCCAACCCCCTTCTAACCCACCATACAAAGAAACCCAACTAGAAACTATGATCAGAGATCTAAAAACATGAAGTTAAAGTACTTGGCTGTGTTCACCAAGCAAGGGAAGTTCCTAATTAAGACCTGAATGACCAGGTAGAGGGGGTCCATTGAGAACACAGCCAAGTACTAGTGAACACTGGGGATGCATTTTTATGCCTCTGACTGTGATGATTGATATGAAGGACAGAGTTTCAGAGAACGGATAGACAGAAAAATACTGTCACTGGCTGCTTCAAACCAGAACAACTTTCTCAGGGACATTTTTTTGCAAGTTGTTATAGTTTTTCTTTAGTTTATCAAAACCTTCCAGACCACTTTATCATATGAGTAATCTCTGGAAGAGCCCCTTATATTGTAGTTGTGTATGAGGCCACATCCAAATTGGCAACATATTCCCTTCAACGCACTACTTTTAAAGAATAGGGCATCACCTCAGATCTGCCCTAACAGCTGATTGTCTCAGACGCTGCAGTACAGTGATTGGACTTGTGGGCAAGCTACTCAGCATGATTAGGGAAACCTCCTGATTCACACAGACATGCTCAAACACAAATGGACGGTCAGATGAATGGACAGACATATCACACACAAGCCTGTTTATTTATACAATGTACTTTAACTACTTGTCTCTACTTATCTGTAGTTAGACTATTCCCATAGAATGGTTTGACTTACAGAGAATGAGAAAGTTTGAGAGCTGAAAGCTAAAACATCTGGCTCCATTGTCAGGATCCACCATATCAAGGCCTGTTCCTACTGGGAAGTTCACTACTGAGTCCACTGAACATACATGCACACTTAAGCACAAACACACACAGAAACCAGAAAATTGCTGTCCCTCCTTGACACACTCACACATTGATACCTTGGTAGAAGTTTCTTAGCAGATTTATTAGACTTTGCTCATTGTCATTACACGAGTTTCCAACAAACAACAGACAGTGGGTGGAGCTAGACGGCAGGGACCCTTTATTATTAAGAATGAAAGGTCTGTGTCTCATATCACACCCTATTCCCTTTATAGTGCACTACATTACATATAGGGAATAGGACTTAATTTGAGATGCAGTGAAGAACCCTGTGACCCTGGGCTTCTGGCCGGCCTGCTGTCTCATCCATCCAACCACTAACTTAATCCACATGCCCCTGACTCCCCCCACCTGCCTCTGTGTATCAGACAGCAAAGTTGACTCAGAACAGTCCTCAGGGACCAACTGTTTCACATGTGATGTGTTCCAACACTGACTCCCCTGACTAAACTAGTCACGGGCTTTATGATTAGTTGACTTAGTTGAATAAGGAGTGATAGTGTTGGAATAGACCTAATATGTGAACTGGTTGTTGGTCCTAGACCAAATTTACACATTAGCATTTCCAGGCTGCCACAGTACAGATGGGCTTGGACTTACAGTGTGCAGCAGGCACCAAAGGACTGGGTTGAGCAACACTGAGAGGACTTGCAGCCCCGGTTTAGTTTGAAACAGTGCTTTAGATTGTACATTTAAACAGGAGATTCCCCACACGGCTGAGTAACCTTGACTACGGAAGCCCCAGGCCTACGCTCTTTACTAACATCTATACCCGTGCTGCAAATGGCAAATCAAAACCCAAAAACCCGTCTTCTAACCTCACAAATTCCAGTGCCTTTTTTACGTCATACATTGTTTATTTTATCTATTTTCCTCCTCTTTTTGGTTTGTTTATGAAATCTTTGGATGTGCATTATTATCATTGATACCAATGAAATAACAATTTTCTTTTAAAAATGAAAAAGAACAGGAAACATATTACACACTGCTGCTTGTTTCACTGCTGCTGAACAAAGTATGTAACAACTGTAGATCTTCTGTCTGCAATCTGAAATGACGCCCTGTTAACTACTGCACTACTGGGATTAGAGTTGCAGAGATGCAATTCCACCTACATGTATGTAAATGAGACAGACCTATCCCTTAAAATCCAGATTTTCCTGATGTTCATTGTGGTGCTGATCCCCTCCCTGGATCTACCATACGTTTCTGGCCAGTAGTAGTGCATAACATAAGAAATAGGGTGTAGTGTCAGATGTGTTTCGGTCCCTTATCAGGGCAACGGTGTGGTCTCTGGCAGTGTTCAGAACGCATTTCAAGTGATGGCGCTGAGATACATTAGAAGAAGAATACAAATTGACTTCTTCATCGGATCTAAGCAGAAGACTGTTATAAGGCTGTAACACAAAACTGTCCGTTTGTTTTTGCTTTTGTTAGTTTTCTTTCAAAAAACCCTACTATATACACATCTAGATTTTCTACAAAGGCATAAATTAAAGCAGTGGTTAAGCAATAATACAAAATGCAATTAAATTAAAATCAAATCATCACAACACAGAAGATAAAAGGAGAGGATATTGACACATTATCACAGCAGTTGTTGGTTTTACCCTGTAAAAACAAAAGTCTACCATCATTATAATATTGGAATAAGTACTCAACGTCTGATATTAAAATAGTACACGTCATCTCTCCATCCAGACAAGTTTCAAATCTAAAAAACCTGAAACGTGTCCTCGACAAACCTTAACAGAGCACTTTCGCCAAAAAACATAAAATAAATAATAACCATAAAGCTTTTTGAAGTAACAATAACAACATTAGTTGCTGAACTATTTAAATTCTGCCTGACCCATTTCGACTCTACAGAACCACAGAGTTCTCACTATGAGGTATTCAGTCACACTCATGGCCAGAGTGCTGGGCCTTCCTTCAGAGGGGAGGAGAGAGGATGGAAGGAGAGATGGGGAAGGAGTGGGTGGGTGGGGGGGGGGGGTCAGGGATTTGCATGGGAGACAAGAAGAAGAGCTTTGGTATTTCAGCAGTAGTGGAGAACAGAAATTCCTTTGGTATGTCTTCATTGCATGGTTATACAGGCTGAGGTATTCAAAAGAGTAAAAGGTCTAAGGTTAGAGAGATCATAGAGAGGTCAACAGTGGTTTAACACTTTGGTAAAAGCAAGGCACTCGTCCTGTGAGTTTTAGAGAGTTTCTCAGACATGTATGTATAGTTTGGAAAATGGTCCAAATGTAATTATTTTCAATGTTTTAATTGTTTTAACACGTCTTTCCGGAATGTTGACAACATGTATTTCTAGAAAGTGTTGCCAACATGTCCTTTCAGAAAATAGTCAACATGTCTTTCTAAAACACAGTCAACTTTCAACTCTAGAAACTTGTCAACCTGTCTGTCGAGAACAGGGGTAGGCAACTAGATTCAGCAACTGGCCAGTTTTGTTGGATGACACAAGGGCTGAAAAATAATTATAATTGTAAAAAATATTGTACAGTGCAAAAAACATAGCATATCTTCGATAATTTCTAGCTGATTTCCTGGTCATTTCAGTTTAAAAAAACAGACACATTCTCCAATAACTGTTTAAATGTTTTGGTCATTTTACGAATAACTTTGGTATAACACATACGGCTGTCTTCCTTTTTCAAACCACACCGCAGATGACTTGTGGTGTGGTATAGCTTGTTGCGGACCCCTGGTCTAAAATGTTGATAACAAAACTGTCTAGAACATCATCAACATGTCTGTCTAGAAAGTTATTAAAATGTATGTCTAGAGTGTCATTTTTTTGTAACATAGTATCATGTTTATACAGATTTCTAATTAAAGAGCAGAGACGAAGAAAGACCATGCAGAACAAGGGAAGGAGAGGAGGACGAGAGGAGACGAGAAAAGAGGATAGGTAGGGGCATGGGTAAGGGTGAGGACATTTGGTAAACTTTCTATCCACGTCACTCATGTCGGCCGTGCAATGACAAAATCTTTGGTTATCTTTGGTATCATCAAAGTGATAGAAATCACAAATGGAAATTGAGTGAGGTAGCATCTTTGGTTCACACTATAAAATATCTGTAGGTCTTAACACATTTGACGTTTTCTGTAATCCTCTTCTTTGTTGTTTCCTTGTGACATAAGGAAGCAGCTCTTGCTTGGCTTTGCTGCATTTGGTTTAATGCTCGTTAACCGCAGAGCTCCAGTGACCCATGGACAGAGGCAAAGACACCCCAACCCCACTCTGACTCCCACTCCCAAAGACAGGACTGGGACCACAGACATGGAGGAGTACAGAGGAGCTAACCCAGCCCACAGAGTCAGATGACACAGAATCAGATGACAAATCCTACATAGTTTGACCCATACACTGGGTCAGCAGGCCACTGTAGTGCTTTCTGCCTGCGTTGCATCCATCAACATCCACACAATGAGAGCTTAGAGGGGGAAAGCAAGAGTTGAGTAGGGCTTAACGGATCGAGGGAGAGAGGATGAGAAGAGATGAGAAGAAGTAAGGTGAGAGAGATGGAAAAAAGGACAGGGTTAACAGTCACACTCAGGTGTTAAAAAATACTCTACAACATCAAAATATAAGACATTTTCTTTGGTTGTACTTCTTGCTGTGATATTGTGATTTGGTATTATAACTGCATATAGTCTAGGGACTACCTGCCCTGGAGTGGAGAAACCTTTGGTTTGAATATTTACTCTCACAACTTGTGCAGGAAAAAAGCACTACGGAGTGGGTATGGGGTCAGGGTTAGTAGCCTCCACTGGGGTGATTTTACCCCAGCCCTGTTTGCTCCTCCAGTTGAGGAAGTAGAAGTAGAAGATGCCCCTAATCACTGTTCCAGGGTCAGATAATTATTTAATCTTTCTAATGTGATAGGATTGGGGGCAAGGTTACGTTAAGTTAAACCTGATCAGTTTATGGCAGCTTCTACCTGGTGTGGCTGGGTATTTTAGGAGTTCCTGACAGGAAGAAAACTCTGACCAATCAAATATCTGTTTATCCTGACAGACAGAAACTGACCCATCCAAGCGGCTGCTGAACATTCTGTGGCCCCTGTAAGATTCCCCCTCTTAGCTGATTGGCCCATCCCAGGAGATCTCCTTCTACTGGTATGAAACCACAACACTGTTAGGCTGATTTAAATGTCCATCCAGAGGCCCTCCCCAAACTGACCAATCAGATCAAAGATAAGGACAATGGCTGGGAGGTATTAAAGCTGTGAGACCAGTGATTGGATGAGTTGTTTGCCAGAAAATATTTTTTAAAGCAAGTCAAAACAAGTCTTTGGTTTCTTCTTTGGATACTATAAATAGCAATGTTATAGTACAGGCTATAAGGTCAAACCTCTGTCTTGCAGGTCTTTTCCCTATTTCCTCTTGATTTCTACATTTTAAAGCTTTTTCACCAAGGTTGAGTCAGTGTGTCAGTCTGCCTCCCCACCAACAGTAAAACTTCACGGCTGCTTCAAAATAGAAAACTAGATCACCACACCAACTGAAAACGTGTACCTTATACCATAAATAATAGAAAATGCAGCCAACTCAACACTTGATTACCTGAGTTGACGTAACAGAAAAGTCAGTGTGGCAACTTATTTTTCCTTTGTTGAAACAACAAACTGTTTCTTGTTTCCCACCCACCCCTACTCCTCAGGCTTTGCTACAACTAGAGGAAGAGGAGTGGGAGGAGCCACCATTTTCATCCAGCCATTTGTCGAGACTGCGTCGCCGTGCATTCATGAAGAAATTGGAGACAGTGGCCAACTCCAGGCCAAGCTGCTGGCTGATGGTGATTTGAAGCTCCTTCGATGGACGCTTGTTTTCCTTGAAGATGGCATGGAGGGTCCTTCTCTGGACATCTGTAAACACCAGCCGAGGCTTCTTGGAGTGGCCACCATTGCCGCTGTGGTTGCCGCCGCCACTGCTGCCACCACGTTCTCCACCAACTTTACTGTGAGCGTGTCCATGGCCCAGGTCCTGCTCCTTGCGCTTACACGCTAATGGAGGAGTAGGAAGGTTGAGTGAGAAAGAGAGTTGTTATGACAAATTTCATTAAAACAACAGATGTATTACAACAATAACGACACGTTATTGTACATTAAACTGAGAACAATAGCCTGTACTACACAATCACATATACAAAGGAATATAACACACTTTTGTCTTTCTATACTTGTGGGGACCTGAGACCTAAACACGAATTCCATATTTCCTGTTATCAAGCCCTTAAACTAACTTTTATAATCTAACTTTTATGTTTAAGCTTTACTTAGTCCTAACACCTAACAAATAATGCCTAAACCTAAATGTTATCTGAATTCCAACCCTATTGAAATTTTTAAACCAAACCCTTACCACAGCAAAACATTTGTCCTTTTGTCAGGTTTTATGATATTTGTGGGGAAATCTGGTTCTCACATGTACACATACTGTAGACCAGGATCTCTCTCTCACACACACACACACACACACACACACACACACACACACACACACACACACACACACACAGTATCACAATAATTCAGACAGGCAGAAATAAGGGTCGCTCTCCATGGTGCTTAAACACAGTGTCTCTTGCATAACGACCCTTCAACAGTAGAGGGCAGAAGTGCGTTGCAAAAAACTGAAGCAGTTCGACCAAAAAGCCATTAATTCTACTTGAAAATTAGGGCTTTTTTCACTGTCCTGACTGATTGAAGTAATAGTTATAAAATAGTCCATTACACTACCATCTGACAGAATGTAGCCTACGGTATGTAGAATATAATCAAACAAGCGAGATACTGATTTGTTCGTCAGGTCACCTACGTTGTGTGATATTTGTGTCTATGAATTGCACTAACCAGGGATGGTTTTGTTTCAGTTGATTGATTCATGAAACCTTTGTATTGATTTCACGCGTTGAATTGAACAATAAGGCATTTGTGTGTTCTGTGATAGCAGCAGTAGCCTAGGTAGAGACACCTCCAATACGAATGTCTCCAGTCTAGATAACCATTAACAGAGCACTACTGCTCCGTGTGTGAAGCTGTATCTGCGGTGTGTGTGTTTGTGTGTGTGTGTACGTGCGAGCGTTCGCGAGTGTATGTAGCTATATCCTATCAGCTGCGCTATAAATCAACGTGCTGAAGGCCACAGTGACACGCCAGCAGCCAACGCGCAGAACAGACAGACAGGTTGTTGGACAGGTAGTAGGGAGCTTTCCCAGGGTCGTTATCACTCTGGTCACACACACGGCTATGCCCGTCTGACAATCATTTAACAGATAACTCCACACTGAGGTAGCCTAGCAATGGCATGACTGCACACACTCATTCAGCCTACATACAACAACGGGGTGTTATCAAGTTAGGACGGTTACAACATATTTTAAGTAGGTCTAATCAATCCAAGTATATTAAATAACTGAATGTTCTTCAAGCAGCCTAACTTACCAAACAGGAAAATATTAAAGCCTAAGGAATGTCTAACGAACTACTTAATCAGAAGTCAGAATCAATACTAAAGATACATTATATGCCATGTGGCATATAAACCTTGATGTTTATAATTATTTACAATACACACATTCTGCACTTGTAAATGATTTAATTAACTAGTATTGGATATTGTAACCGGTAGATTTTTTGTTGTTGACTAATGATCATTTAGGCTCCCAGCCAACCAGCTACGAGCAGCCATATAGACGAGGCCATATAGCTTTAAATGTTCCCTACGTGAGTGATTCAGATTTTATTTCGAGTGCGTAGATCACCAAAAATTTAAAGCAATCTATTTAAGAAATAGACTAATTTATAAGCAGCCTACGGGCAGGCCTAGTCTTACATGAGAAACCGCAAGAAATACATGATGTAACAGGGGAAATAGAATAAGGCACATTTCAATATCAATCTTCTATTTCAGTTCTTAGTAGGCCGATCACACACTTCACCCGAGGACGGATCGATTCCGTCCTGCCCGGGCTTCCGTCTCCTGTTTACACACATTTTTCATTTTCAGAATCTGAAGCGCTATTATCATGGGGAAAACTGTACAATGGAGGATAAAGTATGATTCTACTAACACTGAGTTGTAATGTACCAAAATGTAGGTCTGAAGTTAAAATATATTTTGGTCATGTGCGAATACAACATTGGCTATTACAGTTTAATTCAAGTTAGAATATGTATTTTGAGTCCTAACAATAAGCCTAGTATAAAATGCATTTAGTTTATTTGAATCAATACATGACAGGAATGGAAAAATAAAAAAAGAACTGATCTACTGCTTATTTGCTGAAAACTATTTCTCGGGGAAAATAGTTGTTTTATATCATGATTGGAGAGGGTTTGATGATGCTCAAGCTATTCACGCAATTTTGAGAGATTATTCGTTCTAATTCTAATTGATCAACATGACTGTTTCGCATGCATTAGCATTGCAAGGAATACACTGAAAAGGAAATCGTAACAAGATCTGAAGAAAAACATTTCTTCTCTTTAGAATAACATTGTTAAACAAATGAAACTGTTCATGGCACGAGCACGCACACGCGCGCGCACACACTTTCAGCAGCATAGCGCCCCACAAGCCAAAGCCTATATGCCTCAGCAAGTATTGATTAAAAAATAAAGCAATTCCTTTGTATGTCGGCGACATCGTGGTTCCCAGTGTTGTGTGGTGTCCTATGTAGCCTACGTCCGCGTGCGCACGTGTATAAATCCAGCCGCTCGAACAGATCAGCACGGATTGACTTGCGTCCTCCGGGACAAATTAATAGAGAGCTATCTATCAGTTAATTATCACAAACCACAAGTCAGCCCCGCGTCACGCCTCCTAACGACCTTAACGCTGAGACAAACACACACAAAACAATCAACGTGTCCAAAGACACCCCAGTTTACATTTTCACGGTGATTCAACGTTGAAAATGCGTCTATGTACAACACTGACTATTTCAAGTACTAATGAAAGTTGAGTCTTTTGAGGCCGTTCAAAATACATAATTTGGAGGCCATTGTTTAACACAGGTCAAATGAAATCTTGCCAACTTTCATTTAGACTATGCCCCTGAAATCAACACTGCATCTTTTCAACTTCCAAATATTAACTTTATGCATTTAGATAACACACAATGAATTATAAACAGCTGACAAAAATACATAGTTCACATCACTTTATTTCCTTATACAATTTAACAGTTTAAAAATCTTTCATTTTGTCTGAAATGCTATAGTTGATATTATCAAACTATATTATTATAGTTTGTTGTGAGGAAAAAACATCTGTCACCACTGTTTCCCCTCAAATGGTCTGTTCAACCACCATCCCTGGCTCTCCCTGGGGCTTATAAGGTGTTCAGCCATTCCACTTTGGATTATGACCTTAGGGTGCCACTTTTTCACAGCTGTAACAAAAAATATAAACAAGAATAGAATGAGAGCAAACAATGTAAAATGACTGGTTGTAAGGTTTGATTAGGAAAACATTTTAGAATTAAAATGTATGTCTTGCAATTTAGAATTAAGGACTGCGAAAATATGATTTTCGCAGTCCTTTAAACAATATTAGCCAGCAACATAACCTGAAAATAATATCAAAGTTTTATTCTTGCATTACAGAATGATAACAATCACAGTGTTTGCTCTGCATTCATTCAGCCACTAGAAAATCTGTTCAGACATTTATGGAGACATGCCCTTATCTTTGTCTCTCTTGAGCCTGCTGGAAGTTGCAGTGTTAAAGTAATATCCAATAATTACAACCTTGTGTCATTGCCCAGTGGGAATGGGAGATTCAAAGATCACCACATGCCTCCTCCAAATGTCTGAACAGCCAATTTTCCACACGGCTCACTCAGGTTGACTTCATCTGGAAGTCATCCTGAGCCAACAGACACCTTTTTCTAACTGTAACTACAACAACCTGGGAGAAATTTGGGTTAACTTCAGGGACAGAAGACAGATTTTTCACTTTGCTCAGGGATTAGAACCAGTGACCTTTTGTTAACAGGACAAGGTTCTTGATCACTAGGCTGTCCTGCCACCCAAAAATCATCGTTGATCATAATCATACTCAACCTGGCCGCAGTCATTAAAGCATGATGATACAAGGAAACCCTTGTTGACTACAATACCTCCCAGCTCCACCTGGACAGTACTGGGTTAACATGCAACATCCCTTGGAACTCCTGCCCATAGTTGGCTACGGCATAACCTCGGAGTGAACTGAGGTCTTACTAGTGAAACACTGTATTGCTTTAGACCACTGTGCCATTTGGTTGGTCCCTTCATTGTTTACAGTAACCATAATCATTGATAAATTAAGATACAAGACAATAAATATCCCTTATAGGACATTTTATTATACCCTCTGATTACTTACCCACATATTTCTTCTGGACCTTTTTGTGGTTGTGGAAAGGCATGTCCTTTGGATTCTATATCAAAACATTCCCAAAACATTGTGCCATTTATATCAAGGATCCAAAAAAAAAGAATAAAAAATGATTTCCAGAGAGCAAATATTAACTTTTAGATGAATACAATTATGCAACAAATTACCCCTTAACTGCAGAGTGTGACCAGTATGATAACAAATACAATACTTACAGTATGATAACAAATACATAAACAATACAAATACTTTACTTGCAATTAATCAGAAATGGATCTGAAATGTAAATAACCAAGACAACCTTTTTGTAGGTAACTGCTGTACTAATGTACATGTGAAAGTTGTTTAGCTAATGTAACTACCACACATTGGTGTTAATATTGCATTCATATGGACTAGCATAGCAAACATTAGGTAGCTAGCCTGACAAATTATGCTAACTTTGCTAGCTTGCATGTCAAATGAGCAGACAGCTAGCTATACATGAACGTGAAGTGCATAGCTAGTTGGTAAAATAATGTTCAAAATATTAAATTGACTAATTCATTAATTAGAGTACTTACCAATAACACAACTTAGCACTTTGAAATTTGAAAAACGTTTGTATCCTTGTCCATAGCACGTCTGCTTTCCACAGCAAGCAAACAACATGCATAGCATGTTACACTACCATCCCAAGAGTGTGACTCCGCTGTGCATTTTGGAAAAAATAGTTCTCTTACAACAATATAAAACATATTTTTTTGAATATTGTAATTCACACCGATCTCAAATAATGGACATATTCCACGAGAAAGTATCAGTTAATCATCCGTTTATATAGCAATTTCCGTACGCATTTTCAATGGTTGAAATTAATTAGATTTATATCCAATTTCAAGGTCGAGGGACGTCCATTGCTCAGTGGGACGGCCGGATACGTGTTTCTCAATATTTATAACAATGGTCATACATTTTTTAAAATTATATTCAATGTTTACTTCAAATATTTTTTTGTATTCAGTCATCCGAAGATGTTACACCCCTAAGCATCCAAACACACCACTTAATATCTATAAGACAAAGAGACATTTTCATGATATTAAAATATTTAATGTGCTTGATTCTGTGAAGGTTTACATAGATTATCTGCAAGATGCTGATTATATTAATCAACAACTAGGTGATCAAACTTATGTGTTATGATGTCTGATCATAACCAACACACATACACACACGCACACGCACACAGACGCTTGTTTTACTATACTCGTGAGGATTTTTTGGGGGGATCAATTAATATCCTTTTTTTTTTTAAATCTAACCCATAATCCTAATCTTAACTCTAACCCCTAGAACCCAATTGTAATCCTAACTCGAACCTTAACCCGAAGCCTAAAAAACGATTTATATTAGTGAGGACCGGTAAAATGTTCACGTTCGCGCGCGTGCACAGACAGTAGAAAGATCTTACACGAAACCTGAATAGAGACTTGGTCATGTAGAATGTAAAAAGCCGATGGAGGAAGACAACAAAGACTATTATGTTTAATTAAGCTGGAGGGAGTTCTAGAGGGAGGTTTCCGTTCTGTGACACCACTGGCTAGGCTACTCCACTGTCAGATTACTCCAAGTCAGCCGAAGATAAACAATTCTATTCCAATGATGAGAACAAATACATCGAAATGCATACTAAATGGCTATATAGATAAAGAGACAAGAAAAGAAGATACATAAATAGGAAGTGGGTATTACCGAGGGTTCGCTCACCTGCGAGCCTGAGTGCGCTCATGCGTGTGAACTCAGGCTCCTGTAGCCACTTCCACATACGACGGAACGTCTCCCGGCCGGACTTGAGTTTAGACCAGGGCTTGGGATTTCGGAGCAGGTCTGACAGGGTTCCCTGGGACCGACACAGCACCCTCTGGGCAAAGATAGCCTGGGGAATGGAGTAACGTTTCAGCTCAGTGGTGATTCTCTGCGCTACTTCTTTTGTGTTAACTTCTTCCATTTGACCCGCCGAACTACCACCGGTACCAGCACCTCCACCCTGGATTTGAACTCCGGGCACTGAGTTCTGGCTGTGGCTGTTGTTGTCTCTGGGGTTCCCGTGACCTAAGCTGTGCCCGGAGGCTCCGAGGTGTGCATGGGGGTGGTGGTGGTGGTGCAGTCCATTGATGTGGAGCATGTTCCCGGAGGAGGTCAGGTGTTGATCTGCGTGTCTGGTCAGCATAGTGGGGTGATGAGCCTCGAACCCCCCGGGTGTCAGTTGCATCTTCTCCCCCGGCATGGAGGCTGAGACCCCAGGGTGGGCGTAGGGGGGCAGGCCGGCCTGGGAGCTGTGTAGGCCGGCCAGGCCAGAGCCAGACAGCGGGGAGAGGCTCTGTCCCATCCCTGGGGCATCTTTGTGGTGGTAGGGGGAGTAAAGGTTGTTGATGGGCGCGAGGCCCCTCTCATCCCTCATTAACGTAAAGCTGCCGGTGACATTACCAGGTAGTCGCTGATGATGATGTGGATGGTGGTGAGGATGAGGGTGATGATGATGGTGGTGATGATGAGGGAACTTGTCTGCCACAGTGGAGATAGGGGGCAGGGGGGGCTGGAGAGGGGTGAGAGTTGTGTAGGTGCTCGCGCTCATTCCAGGGGGAGTCTCGCACATGCTCATGGCAGGGTGCAGGTGATGACCGGGGTGTCCAGTGTTGTGTCCGTGATGGGAGTGGTATTCCCCTCCTTCCAGCAGGCTCGTCATGCCTATGGAGCGGTGCACCAGCCCTCGGGGTCCCCCTGGGCGGGGGTGAGGGCTGTGGCCGCCAAGCAGCTCTCCAGGACCGGCCACAGACTCATGGCTGAGGTCGCCGAGGCTCTCCATTGACAGTTGCGCGTTCATGATGCTTGGCGACCATCTATGTGACCAGGGAGAGGGATGGATTTTCCACCGAACAGTTGAGTCCCCACGGCAGAAAAGTTGCCTGTCGTTTCGCTGGTTTGTTCTTGTGGTTTGTCTCTTGGAACCTGGTTGCTTGGTGTTTTTGATATCCGTTTTATCGATGATATTGTTCTTGTCTTTGTTGATGATTTTCTTTCCAGTTATTATATATTCGTATTTCCCTTTTGACTCTTTTTAATGGTATTTAAATTTAGTTTCTGCTTCCTCTCGGCTGTGTCGCGTGCCCCCCCGCCTGTCCTAGCGCTCCGGTCGGGACCCACGCCATCTCTCTCTCCGTGGCTCGTCTCGTGGTGCTCGGTTTCTCCACACCACGGTTTCACCGCTGCAGAGCCCCAATATACACACATGCGCACTGGCAACACTACATCCCTCCCATCACAGACACACACAACACACACAGACAGGCTACATGAGGCTCTGACGTCAGTTATTAAGGAAGTTACAAGAGATATTATTAAGCTAAGGCTGCTTATTACCCCTCCCCCTCGTTGCTCTTTCTCTCTTTTGCACACACACACATACACGCACACACAAACACAGCCCACCAGCATGCAGTAGCCTACTTAAAACAATCACAACACAGTGTCAACAAATATATTTGGATATATCTTACGCATTATGCGCTGCCTGGATCTATTATGTCAAGTGTAAATGTGTGTGTTGTTCAGTGTCTTTTTTTGTGTATGTTTGTATGAATATGCGCGCGCGCGCGCGCGTGTGTGTATATATGTGTGTGTGTGTGTGTGTGTGTGTGTGTGTGTGTGTGTGTGTGTGTGTGTGTGTGGGTGGGTGGGGGCGGGGGGGGGCGTCAAATGCAAATAAAACTCTTGATCGGACGCTTTTGAGGAGCTTCCTTAAGAAGTCATGCAGAACAAATGAAAATGAACTTCCAGGTTTATTCTCGGCCTCAATTAAGTGTTTGTAGCCTATATATGTTTGGCCTGATGTTTGTGCGTGTTAAGGCATACGTGCAATATTCAAAACCTTATAATCCCACACGTGTCTTGTAGTGTCATGTACTTTCCCTGATGTATCATTCCGAACCAAAGGAAATAATGCTGTTTATCGATCTCTATCGAAAATAAAATCTCGATGTCTACAAAATGCCATAACTGTGGATCACTGTAGCAATCGTAACATTTCAATCCCGAATGAAAAACTATTCCAAATGTCGGTTTGAAGGAACAAATTAAGTTGTACTTCTCTGTCTTCAGAAAGAAAAAGATGAACAGATGTTTCTATTGTTAAACCATTAAGATTAACGAACCAACCTAGCGGTCGGCCATTCATGGGTGTTTACGGGAGTGGGTGTGTGTAGGCAAGTGTTTCCACGCGTGCCAAACGCGTACGTGTCCATTGGTGTTTGTGGATGAACTTCATCACAGGTGTAATTCATGTAAGATTGCATAACTGTGTACAATTCAGTGAGAAACAGATTTATAACAAACCGCATTACATGTTTTATTTAATTTTAATTACTATTATTTCACACAATGTGTATGACTGGCTACATCATTAAAATTGATTATATTCACAATATAAAATGTGAAAACTATTCCTCCCTAAATTATGGCTACACAATAGATGATCAAAAGAAGGGGGTGGGGGTAGTTGTTGCCCGGTCGAGGCGTCCTTTTCACCCGGTCAGGCGACAGCTTGCTGTGGCCAGTGGCCAGACCGGACCCCCCTACTGAATGAGCCGCATGTCAAAGGTGACGCTTCAAGACTCCTAATGTTAACAGCTGCTCGTGCAGATTAACTTTACAGACTTTTCCCTGTTAGGACACACACGCGCACGCACAAACACCCGCACAAACCAACGTGATATCACAGTCACACACACACGCACACACACTGCGGCATCTGCCAGCCAGGGTCAAGAACAATAGGGCACCGTTCGGTTGAGCGAGTTAAAGAAGAGAAACGGAAAAGTTAAATGGTCTTTAATAGGAAGTCAATGTCAGTGGCGTGTGGGGACTTGACGTGTGCCCAGAAACAAAGACAATTAATAACCAACGAGATGGTTTCCAACGGTAGGCTACGTACATAATAAGGGCAGAAAGGTAGACGTATTGAAAATTGAAATTACTTGTAGCCTAGGCCTACTGAAATATAAAGGCTTATAACCGAAACATACAATTAGTTGGCTACGTTTATTTTTTAAATACATTTTATTACAATAATCTATATAACATCCAGAAGTCCTTTAGTACAAATTTCAAATAAGCAAATCTTCGGAGTCAACAGATTAGACAGTAAAATATTAATGTAAAACAAGAAAACAAAGATTCACGTTTCAGCATCCGCATCTGCACAAATTCTCATACTGATCGATATTTTTCATTCCAGCTCGTGCCTCCTGGCAGAAGGGCGATATAGGCTATAGTCTACGTGTGCGTGTGGGTCTTTGTGTTGAGGCCTATTCACCCATAGAAGCTGCAGTGCGTGTCGTATGTGCCTGTAGAGAATGGTCTGTGGGGTTAATATCAAATATTTCATGAATGGAAAGAAGGACCGAAAATATTCGAATAAACACTAAGATTAAAACATGTATCAAATAAGGTATTCAAATGCCCGTCAAATTTAACATTTCACCGTGACGATAGCATTTAACTGATTAAACGACAACTGCTTTGAAGACATTATTGTAATTTATTGAAAGGATAGAGCTATACGCACAGATTTATTTACACCTCGACAATGGCCTTTCTCGTAGCCGTGTATGCAATCAATCATCACAATGCTTTATACTCGGGTCCCAAACCTACATTGTTTTATAGTCAAAGGCCTCAAAGTCAGCCAGGTAAAGGCTAAAGAAGCCGCTGCATTTAACCAAAGTGGAAACACCTCTAGACCTAGGGTCGGTGGGTAGGCTGCACACTGGAGTCTGCTTGCATTAATTATTAATTATCCACAGACTGCTTGTATTCTGTTCACTCTGAGCCTCTTTCACAGCCATATTCACAGTCTCCATACAATCGGCAATAGGTGTTAAATCTGAGTTGGAAAATAATGTTATGGACAAAGTAAGCATATGCACCTGCCCTTCTGTAAATGTTTAGGTCTACGCATTTTTATGTCCGAATAGCCGATGTTTATTACAGGGCAAAGGTTAGGCCAACAGATATTTATAAGCTACATACTCTTTGGTAGTAGACGGGAATCAGGGCCTTGTTTCCAACATTCTTTTTTTTTACGGTAGCTGTTGCTAAGTGCGGCATAACGTTATTAGCGATTATTTCATATACTGTGGTTGATGGTGGAGACAGAGGCGTATAGATCGATACTCTTAGCTCTACGAACTGTGACATAACACTATACAGACGCGTTATTAACACTCATAATGACACTATTAGAATTCCCAAACCAGATAGGCAAAAACGGACTTATAGACGCAGTATTTCTATACATTTCTAATCCATACTTACAACATTGAATTAAGCATGGACTGCAGTATATTCCTATATTCATGATTACACTGTATGTAGGTAAAGAATCGTTTTATCAATAATATTCTTATTGCCAAAATGTATTAAAGACTATATTAACTAATTCAAAAACATTTTGTTTGCTGACAGGCATTGAGCTATTAAACATTCAATTGATGTCTAGTTTACAGCCTGAAAAATACAGTTGAATCATAAGAGCTGTGTATTTTATTTTCATGTGGTCTTATTTCACTGAAGAAAAAAACATATTCGTTTCAGTTTCAAATAGTTCTGAATCAGAACCTACATGGAGTAGGCATATATGGCATTCTATAGAAAATCTCTAAAACTCAAAGGAATATTTTACTATGCTATAAATATTATTTAAAAAGGAAATTATACATCCTAATAACAAAAACCGTCTTTAAGCTTGCATGTGGTTTAGAGTGAAAATAGATATACTTTGGACAACATTTCATTTAATATAAACAAAAGCATTGAAAATGATTCTCTTTATGAGCAGTAAACACACTATATGACATTCTAAGTGTTTAGGTAATAATGCTATTCTGCACTCCACTGACAATATGCAGTGAATGAACTGGTCAAATTATTTTTCATTAGCCGATTGTGCATTAGGTGTAAGTCTGAATGAAAACATGCACCTGCCACCTACCATCAGGTTACGTCCTTACATCAAATTAATATACCTTCAAATAATGTATATTATTTGTTAAAAGTTCTTTCTAAGTTTCTAACTACCATGCATCCTCTAATGTTTGCTGAAATTTTCCAATGGGCACATTAGAAATCATTATTTGAGGAGCGAGAACAGCAAATATTGGGAGAAGATTAGTGACGCCACTAGCAGCTATCTGACTGATTTGATTGCGTGCGTCTCTATCCCTGAAATTACATTAGATTATTCCGGGTAATTTGTGTTTTGAAATCAAGAGAGATTATCGTGTCTTGGACTTTGGATTATTTTTCCTATAATTGTTTTAGACTACATATATATTTGTTAAAATGAAATGTCTTCGTCCTTCGTGCCTAGGCATCTGCATACACACACGCGCGCGCGCACACACACACACACATATATATACATATATAATTATATACATAAGTATATAATTATACATACATACATACATACATACACACACATACATACACACACACACACACACACACGTCTGTGCTACATGACGAACGAACAGATTTCATGGATAGGGAGATATGCAGGCCGTGTGTATATCTTACTGTCTCGGTGTCGGGCTATTTA
Source organism: Esox masquinongy (assembly GCA_016801175.1). Classification (NCBI taxonomy): domain Eukaryota; kingdom Metazoa; phylum Chordata; class Actinopteri; order Esociformes; family Esocidae; genus Esox; species Esox masquinongy. The sequence continues at coordinate 35,029 of JACXGI010004166.1, forward strand.
ACAAAAAAATATTTTGTTAAGAATTGCATTCAGGTTGCCTAAACCGTATCCTGGAGTGGTAGTCATCAGCGTCATCATCAGCATCATCATCATACCCGCAAAAAACGCAGATTTAGTTGCAACTGCCAACAAAGTTTTCTGCAACACCAATTGTCCAAAAAAAAAGCCAGATCATTTATTAACAGCTTGTCTAAATACAAATAAAAAAACGTAATAATAGTTATAAAACCTGATAGAAAACCGAAAAGAAACCATCGATCTGTTTGAAAAACACACACACATGTATACAGTTGAATGTGACCACCAGAGATCATTCAGCAGGTGGGTAGACTATAAACACCTCCTACTGTACGTCATTTAATTGGAATGTCTTGCAAAACAACGTAAACAAAAGATTATAGAAAATAAATGTTTTTAGTTGACTTTTTGCATAAGGTTTGCGTAAGGTTTCAACATAATAGTCTGTTCGTTAATAAACGTATTTTCTCTTTCGTGTAAAAAGCTTGCTGTTGCATTGATCTCCTATAACCTAGATTATAGGCACATTTACATTACAAAAAATGCACAGGCGTGTTCGTGTGTTCGTGTGTGCCAGAAGGACCAAAGGCACCCACTGGGCAGTATATTTGCCATATGTGCACGCCTGCTGTGCTTAAACAACTTTTATACCTACTTGCCAATTGTTAAATAACAAAACAATTTTTTTTAATCTAGCTGACATGTAACACGACTATTCATATTAACGACGAGTAAAACATGTTTTCATTGGAAGCTAATGTCCATAGCCCGAATGTCCCAGAAACAATAAACTGCTAGGCCTTATAACATGAAAGTGAAATAGGTCTAATCAGACTGTGATTAAACATCATCTTAGGTAAATACAAATGCACACAAACACATACGGTCGCACGTGCGCGCGCTCACGCACACACAAATACAACAGCCCCCCCCCCACACACACGCACGCACAAACACGCACGCACACTAGCTGTCATGTCCTACCGCAACATGAATCTGATGCCCTCATGCATCTTTTACGAGCCTCCCAGTTTACACACATTTATCTGTCAAACACCCCAAGTTCACACCACATCTGAACATACCACTTCATAACACACAAATAGACACACACAGCCTTCACCATCAGTGCTTTGAATGATGAGAAATTCAAAACGCAGATTGAAATGCCATGAAAAACTGACAAGGTTGGTCTTACAGAGACATGGCTGTTCTAAACGGTACATTTCTATAGCTGAACGTTCCACAACGTTGAGCCCCACTGAACATGACACAGGTATGATGAACACTTTAGCTCCATAGGGGTTCAACCGCCAGTCAGCAAGAGTTGTAACGTCTCGCATTCTCCCGCGTTGCGTCAAGCTCTGTTGCAGACAGGTCAAGCTGTCCTGGTGCGTCCACTAGAAACAGATCACTGCGCGGCGTGCCTCCATTTCAACCTCCAACTCTCCTGTTCCCGGTCATTGGGATAAAACCTGCCGTTTCCCTTTGCCTGTCATACCGTCCGGTGTGCTCCTCGTGCCGTTCCTGTTAGCGGTCTCTTGTCCGTGCTTTTAATGCTGCTCCGTATTTGACTAGCAGCCCGGTTATGGATCGACCCGTGCTGAGAGGAATCAGTATGCAGTATGCAAATTACTTCAGTTTCAATCGAAAGGTTCGATCCGTGGTGGAGGGCACGTGTAGGCGGGGTCGGTCAGCCCTCAGCACGTGAGCCTAATCTCAACTGCATCCTGAAATATTTTATTTGAATGATTCGTATTACTAATTCGGTTACGATTTTTTACAAACAATATTTTGGGTGATATTAGAAATGTAGCACACATTTGCCTCTTGGTGTTAATTTTCAAATTGTTTTAAAGACGTGGACCCTAATCCTGATCAATAGTCTATCCGTGTTATTGTTTCGGTTATGGTACATATAAAGCCTATATCTCTCATACAATTTACATTAATAGGGTTAAACTTAATGGGCGGAAGCCCAGACATATATCACTTTATAAATAAAATAGAACCAATAATTTTAAGAAATTGACATTTGTGGAAGAGGGTCTCAGCCAATTATAACTATTTATTGAAACTGTTGGCCTATAATCTATGGCGGCATTTCAATTATCTCAGAGAATATAACATGTTCAACAAACATATATTGTGGCCTACTAAAACAACACAAACAAATAAAACATATACAAATAAGCTAAAATATACTACTGACATAAACATTGTATATGCTACAGGTTTTGATCTATTCTTGCAACGTAGATATAATGCTGTTCATAACAATCTGTTTTTAAACTGAGACACTAAAATAGAGGTTTTATCACATAATGTTTCATCTGAATATCATTCCGCCAATATTGTAAATGATAAAAATATCACAGCCATGGTCTGGGAGTGGTCCTGACAGACTAAGGAGAGAAGGAGAGAACAATAGATTAAGTTAAATGGGTGGAGGGTGAGGGAGAGGAGGAAAAGAAAAGAGGATGTGAGAGGTAGAAGAGAGGAGAAGAAGTGTGGAAAGGACCGGGGAGGACAAGAGGGAAGAATGAGAGGATATGGGAAGGGATGAAAGGTGTGGAAAGTGGAGGAGAGGAGAAGAGGAGAGTGGGGAAGATATTTGGAGGAGGTGGAGGAGAAGAGGAGAATGAGAGAGAGGAGAAAGAGGGTGAGGAGAAAAGGAGAGTGTATTGAGTGGTAGGGTTGCTCTGTGGGACACAGGGGACAGGGCCCATCTGTCTGGGCTAGGGTTTGGCCAGCTGAGAGGTTCAGGGGTTAGAGGTCAGGGGTCAGGGGTTACAGACCTCTGGACACATGGGGTAGAAGGCCCCCTGATATTAACGGCCAGAGTATTCAATCAAAAAAACTAGCCTATATTTTTTTTGTGGTCCAGATATCAGTAGGCTAACAGTATTTTCAACATGGACTGTCTGACTCATATTATTTGAAAGGAACTGTGTTGCACGTGCACAAGTGTGAGTGTGTTTTGAAGTTTTTAGTGTGTATGTGTACAGGTATGTGTATAGTATGTGTGTGTGTGGCTGTGTGCTGATACATGTGAATGAATGTGTGTGTATGTGTTTGCGTGTGTGTGTATGTGTGTGTGGAGAGGGATCATTGCTTGAAGGTAGGGGGCACAGGGATTAGTAGAAAGTGGTTTTAGAGAAGATGCTGCTAGTGTCTGTTAACAGGGGATTACGATGGTACTATGAAACCTATCTGCTTTTACAGGATTACCTGACACACACAGAGACATGCACATTTTCATGTATTAATGCTCAGAGTTGAAGATTAAGTGCAACAAGGTATCACATATTTACTTCTTAATTAGACGTTTCAATTGACTTCAGAATCCAATGTTCTAATAAAGGAAAGACGCCTCAAGTATCCCTCAACACTGTGAAAACCGAAACCAAAATTAAACTGTGGCTGTCAGTCAAACTGTGACCAAGTTTATTGTCAGGTACACTGCAGATATTAATTGCAACTAGTTAAAGGTTAAAATTTGGTATTGGGTTAAGATTAAGTATTATTTCCAAGGTTTGGAAAATGTCTAAAACAAAGGCTAAACTGAAGGTTTTTGCCAGGCAGTGGGATCGTACTTGTTACCCTCAGAGCCAGATGTGTATACACCCATCCACAATGCTTAAGATACATGAGTACTTGACTATAATAACATTCACCATTGCTCCTAGTGGACAGTTTTTAAGGCACTTATAAATGTTTTAGGAACCCGAACAAATGTCTACTAGAGGTTGAAGGGAACGTGATCTGTGTGTGTCCACTCGGAGAAGGTGTGTCTGTCTGAAACTGCAACCTACAACACGTAGCAATCTTTTTGGTGTATGAGCAAAAATATGTTACAGTTTGACTTCAGTAAAAGATACAATATAATTGATTTTTGACAGTTAAGTTTAAGCCTTTATTCCAAGCGATTAAGGTTTAAGGTTTGGGATACAGTTATGAAAGCTTGTTTAGTTAATGCTCCTGCTTACCATAATGCAGCATTTCACTGACACTCTACCCCTGTTGTTTACAAATGATGGAACATTAGAATTTTAATGTATTCAATATTTTTTACCATAAAGTAGGCTGGCATTGCACAGAGGGCTATGGCTAAATTGTTTAATTGATGAGTCCTAGCTCCAAGGATTTTAGTCCATATTAATGTTGAAGTTATACTGTAATATCTTGTTTTGAGTGTTTGTGTGTATGTTTAAGTGTGTCAATGTACTCCTAATAGATTTAGATGTATGTCTTATAACTGGTTCCTTAAAGCCAGTGTTTAGTAATTGTAACAGCTGTGGTCATGGCTGCAATAAATTACATTGTGGGTGCAATTTGTGTGGGGGTTTATGGAGGTTGGACGGGAATGAAATATTTCTGTGCATTCCTACAATGTGTGTCTCTCTGTCTGAAACTACAAAACACACAGCCAGG
>JACXGI010004166.1:39580-55955 GCA_016801175.1 Esox masquinongy
CACACACACACACACACACACACACACACACACACACACACACACACACACACACACAGAGACATACATACACACAGACATACACACACACACGCACACACACAAAAAAGGACTTGCCAGGTCGGTGTGTGAGGGGTTTCCATCATTGTGAGCATGTAGAACTAAATCTAATTCAGGTTATGTGCAGCGATGTACCATTGGAGGGGTGGAGAGAAAGAGATAGGGGCAGGGAGGGAAGGAGGGAAAGAGAGAGAGAGGAAGGAAAGGGGAGATGGAGTCAAGATGGGGTGGGCCATGAGGAGAGGGGTGGAGAGAGAGAATACCTGGGACTGAGTTAGTATTGGTCCGGATGACTGATAGAGGCTGGTGTAATCACATTACAGAGAGGAGAGGATAAGTGTCTGTCTCACTCCCAGAAAACTGACCCTCTCTACATCCCTTCCTACCCCTCCTTCCATCACATATTTCCCTCTCTCCAACCATATCTCTCTCCCTTCAAACATCCCTCCATTTCTCAATCCTTTCTCTAACATCTTTAATTCACACTAACACTCTTTCCGTCCCTCTGCAGTCCAATACTTAGTGATCTGAAGCCTTGTTAATATTTAGGATTTTGCTTAGTGGATTAATGTTTATTGAGACACAGATAAGACCAAACAGACGAGCTGCAGTCCACTCTACCCAGAGGCCAAGAGCAGGGAACATTACAATGAAATCAAAGGAGTACACACGTAAAGTTGAATGAATGGTTTTTGTGTGTTAATATGTGTGTTTGTATGGTTTATGTGTTTTGTACAGGTTTTACTTTCCTGGTGGGGACTTTTGGGTTGAGGTTTATGTTTACCCTTAGGAGAGGGGGGTTGGATTATATGTCAAGGAAAGGGGTGAGGGTTAAGAGATAGGGTTAGGGAAAATGGGATTCAGAACAAAAATCACTTTTCGGGAACCCCACAAGGATAGTTTAACATAAAATGTGTGTGTGTGTGGGCATGTCTTACCTTCTGGAGACAAAAAGTCAGTAAATGTCAGCAGAAGGTAAGGAAAACATGTCAAATTGATCATGTGGGTATGTCTCCACTAGGAGGAAAAATGAAATGAGATTTTCTGGCTTAGGAATTACGTTTAGGGTGAAACTTCCAATTTGGGTTAGGGTTAGAGATTGCGGGTGTGGTTAAGGGTTAGGCATTAGGGCTAGGTCACGTTCAGGCGTAAAGATTAGGTTATTTGGGTTAAGGTAAGGGTTAGATTAATGTACGGATTAGGTTAAGTTTAGGGCTAGGATTAGTTTTATGTTTAAGGTTATGGTCAAAATGATGTTAAGGTTCAGGGAACATGGCATTTTTGTTTTTGTGTCCCCACTAGGTTTGTTATCAGGGCCGGTTCTATGCATAAGTGACAACATTTAGGGAGCCCCTGACCACAAGGGGAGAGGACAAAAAATCAAATTTTGCTTAGGGCCCCCAAAATCCTAGAGCCGGCTATGTTTGTAATACTGGACTGTGAGTGTGTGTTTGTGATCTTTGGGATGGAAATGTCCAGCTGGCCATCCGTCTGCTGCCTGACCTCTGAGCTCAAGGTCAACGGCCAGTTTCCAAAGTGTTGACCAGCACACACACAAACACATGCATGCATGCATGCACACAGACACACATTTGTGTGAATTTGTGTGTGTAAATCCATCCATGTGTATGTGTATGTGTGCGCTGTATTCGTACAACTGAGTGTGTCTTGTCACTCTTGTGTATGTGTGAGAAATTCTTATGGTGGGGATACAATGGGACCTGTCGCAATCCCTTCAGTGAAAATCAGGCCGCATGAATGTTAAACCAGATTGGGGTCAATTTTGCATTCATGTATGTGATCAATACCATGTAGAATGAGATTTTATTCATCAAAAAAACAACAACATCCAGAAGGCAACAGTAAATCTATAATGTTCATTCTCCACAAAAGCTACAGACTGAGACCAGACAGCACAGACTTGTCCTGAAGCCACCCCAGTGTTTTGCCTGTTTGCTTTGGGTCGTTGTCATGCTGAATGATGGTCCTTTACCCCAGTCTGACGTCCTGTGCACTCTGAATCAGTTTTTTTTTTCCCGAAGACCTCTAAGTAGTTCATTCGTTCTTCCTTCAATCCTGACCAGTCTCCCAGTACCTGACACTGAAAGCGTTCCCTTTGCATGATGCTGACCCCTCCATGCCTCACGGTAGGGATGGTGCGCGGTGGTAGGCTTGCACTAAACATTGCTGAAAAGTAATATTTTGTTCTCATCAGACCATGGAATCTTCTTCCACTTGGTTTCATGTGGAGTCTCCCACATGCCTTCTGGCAAACTCTAGCCAAGTTTCTTGTGAGATTTTTCTTTTTGCCATTCTCTCATGCAGGCCCCGTTTGTGATGCACCTGGGTTATTGTAGCAGTATGCACAGAGTCACCCAGCTCAGACCTGGAAGATTGTAACTCCTTTAGATTTGCCATAGACCTGTTGGTGGTCTCCCTGATTAGTGCCCTTTATTCCAGACATTCTAAAATGTAGTTGCTATATTCTCTCCATTTCTCAATCATGAACTTTACTGTGCTTTGGGGATATGTAATGCCTTGGAAATGTTCATATATCCTTCTCCTAAATGATTGATTATGATTTAATGTTGTCACACAATAAAATGTGGAAAAGTCCAAGGGGGTGGACACATTTGAAAGGCAATGTAACTAGCTAGATTTTATTGTTGCTACGTTTACAGTACATTGAGCCTTAATCCATGAAATCTTGACTGTTGAATGTATTGTTTTGTGAAATACTTTTGTTTATATCAATACAGTGATTGTTTCCTTTCTTTACTGACAAAGAGGAAATGGAAAGATACAGCCAAATAAAGCCAAATGTTGGTAAGGTAAATGCCATATGTGGAGAGATCCAGAAAAAGAAGAGAAAAGGTGAAGTGATGGAGGAGACTGAGAAAGAGAGAAATAACAGATATTGCCAACAAAAAAACACTTAGAATTGTAGCCTAGACATTTCAATCATGCTTTTCTAGATCAGTGGAAACTGAAGGGACCACTAAGTTCAGTCAATACAATTATTTTGTTTGGTGGGAACTGCTTCTCTATGTTATCAAAGAGGTTCAATGTTATGAGAATTTGTGCAAAAGGACTTTATAGAATTTTTGCAAAATTTATGAAATATCAAAATGTCAGTATACTTCTGTCTTCACATCATTTAGGCATTTTGATATTCTGGAATTTTTTATAGGACAGATATTACTTACAAATGAATGCTCTTCTTGATGCATTTTTTAATTTGAAAAGGTAATATAACTTTACTGTCACTCATGACCCATGTATTACTAAATCATTACTAAAAATTTTGAAACTATGTTATCTACAGGCTGGTAGCATTCTGGTGTGTCCAAGATGTGTACGCATGCAACTTTGACTGGAGAACCGTTGTGCAATGGGCAGAATAGGCTATTAAATGGGAATCCCAATGTATAACGTTAGGTACATTGCCAAGCCAGACATTGATTATCTAGTCAAATACATTGATTCTGCTATTCTCTTTGTAGAGTATAGGGCTGACTCACAAATATCTCCTTTAAGGATTTTGTTTCATCTTTTTAAGGATCACTCATTATAGGAGAAGACTAGTGCTGTTGTCTTGGCAAAGGGACAGTGCCAAAAGTACCTGAAACATGGGTGCTAATGAATGTGTTCCAAACGTTTTTGAGAAAAACTAATTTCTATTTCTCTACAATTTTACCTCAGTTAAGGGTTAAATGTCTCTCATTTTTAATATAAGATTAAGGTGATAACAAAAGCATGTTAGAATAGAACAGCCCCTGGCTTGGTTGGCTAGGATTGTTGACATAACTCTCATTTAGGTCCTCTCTCTGTTAACCATCCATCCACCATCACTGTCCACAACACACTGGCAAACCGCCAGTCTATTTAAATGTAATATGGCTCACCATAATTAGTGGTCAGTTCGCCAGTTGTGGATTTTATTCCTCACTCGAATAGACATAATACAGACCTCGATGTGTTTTGATCTTCCTGGACTCAACACATTTCACAGTCATAGTATATAATATCAGTACATGCCGTCCCTTCTTTCACCTTTTCCTGAACTGTAGTATTCACTTTACAGCAACAACTCAATAAAGATCACCTGAACATATTGCTGAGGATATGAGATACACATATGCATGTAAGCACACGAGCACACACACTCCCAAAACGCATGCAAAAACACACGCAGGCACACATGTATACAAACACACACACACACAACAGATGTACATGAGCACACATCCACTTGAACATATTGCTGCAGATATACGCGCAGACAAAGCTTGCAATCTGGTAGGACTGAAGCTAAAATGACCCAATCGATTTGATCTCCACATCCTCCCAATAATGATGAAAAGATGTTAAATTGAATCAAAGTTCATTTTATCTTTGGGGTTAAAATCTTTCATTTAATGAATAGAAATCTGCTTTGGGACCTTCTTTTCTTATCTGGCCTGAAATCAGACTCTCAGAAAGATATAATACGAGACAGGAGACTGTACAGTGTGGTCATTTAGTGAATATTATATTCCCTTTGATTTTCCTGCAGTTTGTGCTACCGCTGTATAATAGTGTGTAACAAAGTTACAAACACAGCATGTATTGTACGTAGATAGTATATATAAACTGTGGTTCAATACTGCAGTAGCGTTTGATTGATCGGAATCCTTTGTCTGTCTCTCTTGTGTTTCTGTAGCTGAATGAAAAGCTGTTTCAAAGATGTTAGTTGCGTGTGTGAGTGTTTGTAAATGTGTATGTATGAAAGTGTAGGTGTTAGCGTGTGTCCCCATGTGTGCATGATTACATGTACTGTCGCCAGTGTGAAGCAGCCGTCACTCAGTCTGAAATGTAAGGGTTTCTTTCTGTCACCGAGCGCTTTCTTTGTTTCCATGATTCTGTCAAAACCCTGGAGAAAAGAGTGGGGTGGAGAAAGAGGGGAAGGAAAGAGAGGGGGAGAATGGAAAAGGGGGAGAAAAAAAATCAATGAGTCCCCCCACAGACCCACCAACGCACAGTATCTGTCTGGCAGCAACCATGGAGACGAGAAGAAAACACAGAACATGGAGGACAGGGGACGAAAACAGATGGAGAGTGGGAGAGAAAGACATGGAGACAGAGAGAGAGAGGGAGAGAAAGACACGGAGACAGAGAGAGAGGACGAGAAAGACATGGAGACAGAGATGAAGAGAAAGAGAGAGAGAAAGGGAGACAAAGGCAGAGAGCAGGACCTTAGGTGTTGTTGTTAGTAGAACGTTTGTAGAAGCAGAGGACTTGTGTGTGTGTGTGTGTGTGTGTGGGGAGGGGTTCTTAAAAGCCTGATGTAGAGCATGCACACACGTAAAGAAGTATGCTCGTCAGACACACAGACATTTTCAGAGTGCACACATGTTCAAAGGAGCTCTGGGAAGAGGTAAAAGGACAGGCTGGACAGAACGTGTCACTGAAGAGGTAAAGAGGCTTTCAAACAAATAAAAAACAAAGAAGAGAAGGATGATGATGATGCTGAGATGACTAGGAGGAGAGGGAGTAGTAAGAGGAAGAAATGGATGTGCTGCTTTTATGTCTTTGAGCTCCCAAGGACCAAATAGGACTTTGTGTAAGAAGTGTTCTAATTTAATTAGTAAAAGAACCGTAAACTCAGGTAAAGCTTCAAAAAAACTGTTTGAGTGAAGCTGGAGCACATAAACAGATCTGAATGGACTGTCTACAGGCAATCTACACATGTGCACATTTGTGTGCACAAACATACACGCACACTGACAAACTCACAATACTTTTGTCCTCTCTCTTTGTGGTAGCCTACATCTGGGTCTTTTGCAGCCAAACTCTCTTATTACATTACTGCAATAAATCTAGATTTCTCTCATTGATCACTGATGGACCTTCTGCAAATAAAATTTTGAATTTGAAAGCTAATGCACAAAAAGCTTAAAAATCAATTTTTATCCCACTAAAGCTGGGCTGTATTGCGAGAAAGCATACAAAAATCAAAAGCAATATATACATTTTCCTGAGGAATTATTACTTTGTGCTACTCTGTGCTACGTAACTGAGTTCAGCATCACATGAAACACAGGTTTGGGTGGTTTGGGATGAGACGTGTGTGAAAGTTCAGATGTATGTTAGGACTATTAGATTTATCCTAGTGCTCCCATTAGAGACAGCCCTGATGGAAAAAAGAACATCATATCTTAAAGAGATTAGAGGTGGTTAGACACATTACTAAGTGAGGTCATACTGTACCTTCCCAAAATTATTACCAACAAATCTCTCACACATCTCTGCCTGTCTTAGATCATCCCGCAAAACTGTTATTAACAACCCTAGAGTACACACACAATAGGTTTATCCAAACACTACAGACAGACAGATAGGCAGGCAGACAGACAGACCTACATACAGACAACCAATGCACTTTTGACAACATCATTACTGATAGTAAGGTAATAAAAAAGTTTTTAACAGAGAACCTTTTCACACTTCTTAGGTCATCCCCAAAATAAATCAGGGATCCATTCAGATACACTGCCAAATGTTTTGTGTTATATTGGCCTTTGATTTTACCTGGTTCAACACCTGGAGCTTGAACACAGACTAATAGAGAGCTGGCACAGAGGCCATGACTTTTTAACAGCTCTTGAGTGTGTGTGTTCTGTGTATGTGTCTGTATTTGAGCGTGTCTACTATATCTGTGTGTCATTTCGTTTTAGTGAGAGGAACAAAGCACTAGTAGTCCCCTCCTCTCCCCTCTCCTCTCTCCATTAGAGATGATCCTATTTCTACCAAACCAGAGATCCCTGCTAACCTCTTAGGTTCTATAATATAATAATGCTTACTGGGGTGGCCAGACAGGGGGGCCCCATCATAACCCCTAGACACTCCTAACTTAGACCCTAGCCTTTACCACCGTAGCTACTTCTATCCTAGGCCCTAACCCTGACAGTAAACAACACATTAAGTGGGCTAGAAAATAACAAAAGACTGTGAGGGTAAGAGGGAAGAGGAGTGTGTGTGAGAGACATAGAGAGAACGCAAGAGAGATATGCCCCAATAAATTAAACTCCTGCTTTTTGAAATTAATTTCTGGACTGTAACATGAGTGGAGAAAAGCACAGAGGAGAGGAAGAAAGGTTCAAAAAGGGAAAACAATTCCACACAGTGAGACAGTGGAGGGCATAGTAGACAAGGAGAGGTGGGGAGGGGAGGAAGAGAGGAGAGGAGGGGAGAGAAAAGGGGAGAGAAGAAGAGGAAAGAGGAGAGGATGGAAGAGAATGGGAGAGGAGATGAAAAGAAGGGAGTAGCATTTCTCCCACTAGCAGAGATCAATAAATCATTGGAAAATGTTGGTTGGCTAGAAAATGGAGAGAGAAACCAGTGATGGATGGAGAAACCTGTGGGGGGGGGGTGAAGAGAAGGGGGAGTAGGAGGGTGGTGATGTTTGTGGGAGAATTAGAGAGAGGAGAAAGAGGGGGATGTTGGAGAGGAGAAAATGGCTGCGTGTGGGACTTAACACCCTTGAAGTCATCTGTCTCGCCACTGAGACAATGCATGACATCATCAAGTTCAATTAAATATCTCATGTTTTTTTTCAAATGGACCATAATCAGGATCCTTTGGTCAAAGCCAACTGAATTTTAACAGCAGAAGTGCCCGTAGAACCCAAAAGTTATTCAAAAACTACATTTATTCAAAAACTACTTTGGGGGGCAAAATTGTGGCTTTTGTTTATGGTTTTAACTTTCACAGGCCGGCTGTACTACAATAGAATTCGACCCAAGGGTTTTCACAGATAACAGAACCTTCTGTTGGGACTGATGATTTAGGCTAAAAACTCATATCCACCTCAAGTTGGACTTGCTGGGTTCTCAGGAATGTGCACACCAACTTCCAAATCCATACTGCTGCCCAAGTATCAACAGAGTATTTTCACTCAAGGGGCAAGTTGTACGGTAAAAGTTCAAATTGGGGTTATGGGTTGAATAGCCTCTTAAACCAGGCCTAGATTGTTGCTAGGCCTGGGGAATACCTATAGAATTTCTGTTGCAACGGGGTAGAAAAAACACTTCTTTCAATAACGTCTCAAAGCACATTAACCCAATCAAATTCATTGCTTATACGGGTGCTCACGAGAATGATGCCTTCAGTGCAACAGTAGCTAGCTAAATGAAGGTGGCGGCAATATCACAAAATAAAACCCCATCGAAATCTGTGGATATATGTTGCGTTTATGGTGAACCATGTCAGTCTTTCCATACCTCCAATGAGGCCATAGCAAGACTATGGGTAGAATGGAGGGGGTCCCATTTATTGCATTTTCTGTGTTCATCCAAATTTCGGAATAATTGTTGTTCCAATATATTTTGTGCAACTTGTTCACAAACACACAAACACATTCACTCACCCACACATATGTACTCTACCAAAGACCACTGAAGGTAACACACACTACTAAAACACTCACCCCCCACTCTCTCTCTAAAAAGGATGTGTGTGTATGTGAAGTGTGTGAAGGAGGAAGAGCTTACGTGTGTGCATGTGTGTGTGTGTGTGTGTGTGTGTGTGTGTGTGTTTGTTTATTGATCAGAATGACGTAGATGGTGGAAGTATCAGTCAAAGAGGATAGTGAACCCAGAGGATTTGAGTTAATATACATTAATACGGTGAGATAATGACAATATCACATATTAAAGACAATATTAGCAGAAAGGTACATAGGTCAGTCCAATAAGGTCTGAGGTGTGTGTGTGCCTGTACATGTATGTGAGTGGGTCTGTGTCTGCATATACTGTGAGTGTGTTTCTGTGTAACACGTTACACCCCTATTGAAATTCAAATCATGCTTTTTTTATGTAAAGGCTGAAATATAGACAGGTCATATCTGATTCTTTTTTCACCCTTTAAGGTCTTGTAACCAATGTTATTGTATAGGGACTGTGTAGAATCCTGCCTCTAATGTTTGCAAGACTGAATTCAAATAATAACACAGCTTGTCTCCTCCTCCTCTTTCCTTACCGAACAAAACCAGAATACCCTGGACTAGTATTCACTAGTCCAGGGTGGCTTAGGGTGGGGGCAATAGTACTACAAGTGTCTAAAGTCAATGCAAACTGATAGACGTACCAGCGAGGAAGTCTAAATAGGGAATATCTAATATGCTCACAATTATGTAGAAAACAATATTTGAAAAATCCACTGAAAACATTAACTGCAGATGTCTTCTCGACATTTATGCTTCTATTTATGCTGTTAGTACAGTAAAAATTTTACATGTGTCTCCTTGAAAAACAAATGGATAGTTTCTCTGAAAATAATAAAAAATAAACCGTCAATTCCTTAGTTGTGTACGTGTGTACACTTTATAATGTGGGTTGTAACTGTGGTTAATTTACAGATAGCAGTGTTCCACAAGGAGCTAAAAAACATCTACAGTATCTTATTGTTGAAAAGCACAGATCAGGGGAGAGATATGAAATTATTTAAAGGCCTTCACATATCATGAAACACTGTGGAGACCATCATAAAAAGTGGAGGGAAGACCACCAGGACATTGCAAAGATCAGGATGTCCCTCCAAATTGATGACAGGTCAGGGAAACTACACTACAATGGCTGAAAGGGTCTTACGGCATATCTGGAAAAAACTAAACACTCATTGCATAATAAAAATGCATGCTCTGGGGTGGCAAGACAGAAGCCATTACTCACAAAAAAGAACATCCAAGCCTGCAAAAATTTTGGGAAACTGTTCTAATGTTCTACTATTTGGACTTAATTACAAAAGATGTGTTTGGTGCAAAGCCAATATGGCACATCACCAGAAGTCCAATGTACCTTCTGTCAAACATGATGGTGGCAACATCATGCCATGGGGCTGCTTCTCTTTAGTGGGGACAGGGGTTCTAGTTGAAACAGAGGGGACAAATATTAGCTCCATTTTGTTGTAAACCCTGTTGCCCTCTGCAAGCTGAAGTTAAATAAGAATTTCACCTTTCTACACGACACGCCATCAGTCTACATAAGATATAATATAAACCCCATAATGACAAAGCAAAAACCTGGCCTTAGACATATTTGAAAATTTATTGAAAATAAAATACAGAAATATCTCTTGTTCATAAGTATTCAAACCCTTTGGGTTGGGTTGTTGTCATGGTAAAACATCTTTTCTCCCGCCTCAGGTTCTGTGCTGTCACGATATGTAGGAGAAACCAAGTGCAGGGTCTTGTGCTCAGAAGTTAGGTTTATTCCAAACGCGTAAGGAAATCGCTTTAGGCGTAAAATGCAAGTAGTCACTTCCACTGAAAAACAACAACGCTTACATGTGTAAAGGAATCAAGTGGTGATGTCCACATGACAGAACACGCAACATGTAATATTGACGAACACAGAATGAAGGGCAAAGGAGACATATACACATACTGATGGGATAATGGGAACCAGGTGTGATGATGGGGACAAGACAATTTACAGACCATGTGTGCTAATGGGGCGGTGGCAGCTAGAAGGCCGGTGATGTCGACCGCCGGAGCTGCGACTGACCAGTTGAGGGCGCAGGAGGATCGGAAGACGTGACATGCACTCTGGATCAAGTTTTCTTCAAAGACCTTTATTTTGTTCCTATTATCCTTCCCTCAATCCAGACCAGTTTCCCAGTGCTGAGAAGCAGCCCCATAGCATGACGCTCCCAACATCATGCTTCACCGTAGGGATTGTATTAGCCGGGTGATGACAAGTACCTTGTTTTCATCAGATCTAGAGCTTGGCATTCTGGACAAATTGTTAAATATTTTATCCTTCAGGCGACAGGCCATATGCCTTTTACTCAGGAGTAGCTTCCGTCTAGACACTCCACCGTGAAGGCCTGATTGATGGAGTGCTACAAAGATGGTTGTTCTGTTGGTTGTTTTTTATTCTGTTATGGAAGGTTCTCTTATTCCTGCAGAGAAAGTCTGAATCTCTGTCGTGGATTATTGTTCATCTTTCCTGACCATGGTTCTACTTGCCCGGTTACTTAGTTTGGCTGGGTGCCTGTTCCAGGAAGAGTCTAAGAAGAGAAGTGGTTCCAGACTTCTTCCATTTCACAATGGTTAAGCCCACAGGAACTTTCATTAATTTTTTAATTACCTTCCCCAGGTCTATGCCTTGACACAATTCTATCCATCATTTTAGAGGGCACTGTTCTTATTTAAAATAGATTTATCCCAAAAATGTCACAATACAATATTGTTCCCAATACTTTTGGTTGCTTATGTAGAAAAGTTGCTGTAATTTTTAAAAGGTTCACCCAATATGAATGAAAAATATGGATGAATCTTACAGGCTGCCTTTTAACCTCTGACAAGATCTAAGGTATAAAGCCTAAAAGGAAATGTACCTACTTAAATATATATTGTTTTACCTTACTGAATTGAACATATCACTAACAAACAAAGACACATTTACTGAAGAACACTGATTTTCCTCTCTAAGAGAACATTATGGTGACAATGGAGAGGGGTAATGTAGGGTTGTGATATGGCAGGAAGCCGTCCATTGTGCAACCAGACCCATAGGAGATCAATACACACGGGGTCAATATGGTCACATGACAACCTAGAACAATGAAGATTAGCTTGGGGGGGGTGTTCTGATTTACCAAATGCAGTTTTACTCAATTGTGTAAAAGCGCACAGTTTTTGAAACTGTTAAATGTACTGTATTACAGCAATACCACAATGGTCAAATGTTTAAAAAAAATTTTTCTATGGCTGTTCGCTTTCTTCCTGTTATACCAGGACAGAGTATAATGGAAAGAAACCTAAGACCTAGGTTTGCAAAGTTTGTAATATAATCAACGAATAAAAACTGGTCTGTAAATTGTTTTCTTTTCCAGAACATCAACGCATTGCTTTTATCATGAAAGTTATCATAAGAGTTTGTGAATGTGTTAGCTATAAATAATAAATACTACAGTACATGGTTGTGAATGGCTTCCTCAGTAATGAATCAGGTACATTTTAAGAAAAGATGAGTAATGTCAATGATTTATTACATTTTGGAAATTTAGAGATGTTTGACCTTTTTTTTATGACGCTTTACTTCTATGTAAGATTTTACCTTTACATCCACCCTTTTCTTATTTTTATTGGGAACTTTCTGGTTGCTTATAGAAAGTCTATACATGTATGGACAGACCTGCCTTTCTAGTGAATACATAGAATTGTATTGTGATGAAACCCCAAAATAAAATACAAATGCAATGTACTTATAGATTTCTTTTCATAGATTTTTTTTGTAAAGGAATTACATTTGATAAGTTGTGTTTGGATATGTTGGTGAAATTTGTAGCTATAACAGGACATGCATTTTCAACAATCATGCACCTTTTGATAGTTCTATGTTAAATTTTGATCGAAATGATTTAGGTACTGTGAAGAAAATGTGCAGAACTGCTGTGACAGACTGACTCCGTAGTTTTGTTCATTTTTGTTTATTCTGAATTCTTTGTATACTGTCACGTTCCTTTGATTAATGTATTTAAAATGTTGATGGTATTAAATCATATTTACATCTACAAGGTATTTATTTAATATAATACATCTACTGTTATGCAAAATCGCACAGTGTTGTATATAGAACACTTGAAAACCCCTCTGTTTCCACGTAAGCTTAAACATACGTCATTGAGAAAACCATGTTTTTTAAACGTTTACACTGTAGATCTATAGTAAATATTAGAAGTAGAAGTGGTCTTTGTAACATTTCCATATTATAGCTTGTTTACAATGTATAGACTGGTTTGAACATTACGTAATGCTATTGGATTGTTATTAGATTTTCCTCTGATGGCTAAAAACACAGAAGCCTCTCTTTCTGCTGAGTCATGTCTTCATCACAAATTGCACCTTAACTCTTGTATAGTGAACTATTTCTGACCAAAGCCCTATGGATCCCTGTCAAAAGTAGTGCCCTACATAGGGAAAAGGGTGTCATTGGAGATGCCCACCATGACTTTTCTGTCCAGATGGATGAAATAGAGGGACAGAGGGAAGACTGATGAAGGGTAATAAAGTAGAGGAGCGATTGCATTTCCGCTTTAGAAAGAAGCTTTTAAACTTTTAGCTGATTCAAACTCATCTCTTCTTGCTGGAGGGAGGAGAGAGAGATGGATGGTTTCAGGGATACACAACTCACTGGAACTGATTTACTGTGGGTGGATTCATACATACCCACATGCGCACACACTTATACACTTGTGAATGAACTTATGCAGACACTAAAGCCCAGACACGCTCATAAATTAAAATACACAAGCCTTCCATTGTGGTTGCAAGCAAATCTCTGAATTAAAAAAAAAAATCATAATATTTTACAGTTTTTCTCAATCGCTTAGACACAATTCTCACCATTTTCTCAAATCTTCAAACAATTTTAAAAACTCACACCCAGCGGTACAAACATCTAACTTCTGTGTCCCAATTCAAACTTTGCCCTCACACAACACACACAAGCTATCAAAATCACAGACTACCTGACTGTTTGTTACACACTGGAGGGATTAATTCAAAACACTGCTACCAAAATTATTAGAATAGGTTTTGAAAGACATACTTTTTTGTAAGCACAGCACTGACTTTCCAGAAAACACTTTCAGGAACGCCCTGGTGAGAGAAATTCAAAACAGTACTGTAATAAATACCTCTTACATTAGTGAATAAGGGAATACTACGGTACATGCTATTTTGGTCAAAAATCTTTCAACTGTCACAATGACAAAACATATAGGGAAGAGTCCATGCACAGTAAAATACCCAATGTCCAAAAGGTTTATTTCAAAAGGAAGCAAATGTGCAGCTTACTCAGCATCAGTGTTCTCATCATCTGGTCTCAGGTCTGGGTCAGGTTACTCAGCATCAGTGTTCTCATCATCTGGTCTCAGGTATGGGTCAGGTTACTCAGCATCAGTGTTCTCATCATCTGGTCTCAGGTCTGGGTCAGGTTACTTAGCATCAGTGTTCACATCATCTGGTCTCAGGTCTGGGTCAGGTTACTTAGCATCAGTGTTCACATCATCTGGTCTCAGGTCTGGGTCAGGTTACTCAGCATCAGGGTTCTCATCATCTGATCTCAGGTCTGGGTCAGGCCATAATATCTCATCAACACATTGTTTACTCCTGCCAGGCAGCGTGGGGAAAATGCCCTTGTGTGACTTAGAAAACCCTGGATAGACTCCACAAACACGTCACCACAGGCATCCACCATTGCCTCCAGGAGGTTTTGCTGTGCATAGGGGTTGCGGTCATAGCCTCTCCATCGTCTCATCCTCATCCTCTTCCTCATTGTTATCTTGCAACTTCGGCATTGTTAGAATCCATTGTTCCAAAGCACATGGACATGCCACTAGGCCCTATTTATTGATCCAACCATTCTGACTGGTGTGTTAACAATTTTGAAGCTTAATGTTTGCGCCTGGATAAAGGTGTGCTCTTTGAGTTTAGGTTGTGATCACTTGAGTCATTTATATTGAGACCATGTGTTTGCTGAATGAATATATAGTGCAATTAATGATTTATTTTTGTAAGATTTCACGGAAAGAGTTTTGAATATTGAAATGTGTGGAGAAACAGGTGAATAGTGTTTACGGTTATGGGACATGTGTGTGTGTTTTTGGGAATGAAGTAAGGGTATAGGTGTTTGTGCTACATTAACAAGTTTTTGTGTTTAAGCAATCGAGAAAAGCTAATGTTTAATCCTACTCAAAAAAGGTTTTGTATATGTGCATGCATGTCTGTGTGTGTGTACGTGTGTGGTTGTGTTAGTGTATGTGTGTGTGAATGGACAGTTATGCAACCAACATTAGACCTCATGGGGACACTGGTTTGGGTTAGGGAATCCGATTAACATTAGGTTACGGTGAGGGGATAGAGTTTAAGTGTAGAATTTAGGATTAGGGGTAGGGGGAAAACAGGATTTTGAATGCGATTTGTTTTGTGGGTTCCCACAAGGATAGTAACATGTAATGCATGTGTGTTCCTGTGTGTGTGTGTGTGTGTGTGTGTGTGTGTGTGTGTCTGTGTGTTTCTTCTCATACCAGCTGACCTCTGACTTGTTTAACAAGCTGCAGCTCCACCCCTGGCCCTGAGACATTCAATCTCACACTGCGTTAGAGGAATTAGTTACACTGACACACATACAATTTTCACAGTACTTTAGTAGCAATTAGTCACACCCACTGCCGCTAAAACAAATAAAGACTTAACCAAACACACACACTCGCCCCTCAGTGACTGTTAAGTGTCCAGAAGTGTGTCAGGAGGTTTCATGCTGGTTTTGAAGAGGTCACAGACCCTCCAAGTATGAACACTCCCCTTAGTTAAAGCAGCACTCTTGTGGTCCTTTACACTGCAGGACCTGCTAAAGACCCAATCAGTGAACAAGCTCTCACACACATCAACAGCTGAATCACACACAGTCGAAGCAGAAACACATGGACATTTTTCAGATTTGAACTTCAATAGGTTTGGATTGTTAAGCCTTTGTTAAAAGGTCATCATTTAAGTAATTTAAAAGTAATGGATAAATAAATGAATTCCTGAAGGTTTTTTTTTGTCTGGGTGACAAACTGGAGGCGTGTGGAATGTGTGTGGTAAATGTGGGGGGTGTATTTCTGATTGAACTATATAGTGAGGACAAAAAAATCCCCATCTGTGGTTAAATCAGAAAAAAAAAATTCTTACCCCATTTTAAAAAAGACTTACACTGGATATAAAAAGTCTACACACCCCTGTTAAAATGCCTGTTTTTTGTGATGTAAAAGAATGAGACAAAGAGAAATCATGTCAGAACGTTTTCCACTTTTGATGTGACCTATAATGTGAACAATTAAATTGAAAAACAAACTGAAATGTTCAAGGGGGAAAAAGGAAAAATAAAAACCTTACAATAACCTGGTTGCATAAGTGTGCACACCCTCTTATAACTGGGGATATGGCTGTGTTCAGAATTAACCAATCACATTCAAACTCATGTTAAATCAATGTTAAGTCATTACACACCTGCCATCATTTAAAGTGACTCTGATTAATCACAAATAAAGTTCACCTGTTCTAGTAGGATTTTCCTGACATTTTCTTAGTTGCATCTCAGAGCAAAAGCCATGGTCCACAGGGAGCTTCCAAAGCATCAGAGGGATCTCATTGTTGAAAGATATCAGTCAGGAGAAGGGTACAAAAGAATTTCCAAAGCATTAGATATACCATGGAACACAGTGAAGACAGTCATCATCAAGTGGAGAAAATATGGCACAACAGAGACATTACCAAGAACTGGAC
>JACXGI010004167.1:0-20308 GCA_016801175.1 Esox masquinongy
GTGTGTGTGTGTGTGTGTGTGTGTGTGTGTGTGTGTGTGTGTGTGTGTGTGTGTGTGTGTCTGGTGACCCCGGATGATGCTGAGATGCACCAACATGCTGTTGATTTCTATTCTTCGCTCTACAAGGCGAAGGACGGCGATCCTCTTTGTGCTGAACAGATGCTACATGGACTTCCTCAACTGGGCGCTGGGCAGAGAGCTGTTTTGGACTCGGGCATTGCTCTGCAGGAACTGTCCACTGCTGTTATGCAGCATTTCTCGGGTCGAGCCCCTGGCATTGATGGCTTACCATCCGACTTCTATACGTTTATTGGGAGGAATTCTTTTCATTGGGGTTCTCTTCCGGTGTCCTGTTAACGTGCTGTACTTTCACTGTTACCGAAAAAAGGGGATTTTACTGTTTTAAAGAACTGGCAAAAGATGTGGCGTTGTTGTTTGCAGATTACAAGATTTTTTGAAAGTGCCTTTCAAAAAGGTTGAAGGAACATCTGGGACTGTTGGTCCACAAGGACCAGTCATATTGTATACATGACTGTCCTATTGTTGATCATTCGTTTTTGATCAGGGATGTTTTGGATATTTCTGCGTATACAGACGATGTGAATGTTTATCACGGGGACTGAGGATGTTGAGGTTCTCTCAAACACTATGAAGGTATTTGAGGGGGCCGCCTCAGCAAGAGTCGATTGGGGTAAGAGTGAATCGTTGTGGGCAGGTCAGCTTCATATGAGGAGCGGTACACAGTTACCCGGGGAGCTTCAGTGGGGCGGGGATGGGCTCAAGCTTGTGAATTTCGTCTGGTATGGGGAGCACTGGAATAAGGCTGCAGCGCTTTACCTGCCAGTGCACAAGGGTGGGCAAGGCCTGGTGGACATTGCTTTGAGGGTCTTGGCTTTCTGTCTTCGTGTGGCCCATAGGCTGTTGTACAGTGACTGTTCTTGTTGGGTGGATACAGCCTTTGTTTGCTGAGGGTGGGCCGTTTGGGCTTGGACTAGCACCTTTTCCTCTTGAACAACCACTGTTTCATATGGCTGTCTTCCGGTCCTGTTTTTTTGGTTTCAGCACGCCTATGCTCACGACTATTGACTGTGGGTTGTGTGAAACTGACTTATTTTATGCAGAGTAACAGCGGGTCGTTGGAGGAGCTGGGTGAGAGAGCGGGGATCCGTTCGTCTCACCTTCAGTGGAAGGTCGTAGCTGAGGTCTGTGGGCCTTTGCCAGAACCTCATCTGCATTTTGTGGCTGACCATCCGACCGGTGGACGGAGGGCCTGGATTACATGGTCCCTATGATGAATGTTAGTGATGCTGTGGGGCTTTTGTTCTCCTTCAGGACTCTGGAAGTGGGGGACGTCAGGGCCATGGGAAAGAAGTACAAATGTACATCATCTGTGTTAAGGTTTCCCATGCATGGAGGGTGTGTAATCACTGAGGTGGGTGGGTGTGTTTGGTCCTGCGCTTCCCCCTAGGTTGTTGGCGGTCCTTATACAAACTGCCTATTGATAGGCATCTGGTACACCTACATCCTCGTGTTATGGTGGACTGTCTGTTTTGTACTGGGTCTGAAACTGTGTCCCAGGTTGGTAGGGCTGTTTGACCTGGTTTCTGGTTGGTCTTCTGCTTTGGGTGAATTATTTGTCTTCCCAATTGTTTATATTTGGTCCTAAGTATGGTTTTAGTCGACTATGTGTAGTCGTTTTGGTTCATTTTGTGTCAGGGTCAGCTAAATTGGAGGTTTGGAAGACACAGAAGAATTGTAAGCCTGGGGACTGGATGTGGTGGACATGTTTGAGGGGATGCTGTCAGCTGGACTGAGTGTTGAGTATGCCTTGCTAGAAACTGGTTAAGAATCTTGAGCTGTTCATGGGTATCTGGGGTATTCAGGGTCTGTTGTGTTCGGTTACTGCAGAGGATGATTTGGTGTTGTGCTTTTAAATTGTGCTTGAACTTGTTTGTTTGAGTATTTGTTGTGTTGTTGGCTCAAAAAATATATTCTAAAACTCAAATCTCTAAATCTCTCTCTCTCTCTCCCCTCAGGTCACGTTCGAACCCTCACCGTCGGCGCTGGAGCAACCTGAGCAGTGGCTGGGGTCCAGGACCAGGCGGAACAGGAAGCGCAGGAGGAACCAACGCCACCACCACCACATCCTCTGGCTCGGACAGCTCTGTGCGCCTCCACATGGGCATGCAAGTGCTGCTGAGCAGCATCAACGAGATGGCCGTGATCCGCTACGTGGGCCAAACCGACTTCGCCCCAGGCTTGTGGTTGGGACTGGAGCTGCGCACGGCCAAGGGCAAGAACGACGGGCAGGTGGGCGGGCGGCGGTACTTCACGTGCCGCCAGGGCTATGGTGTGCTGGTGAGGCCCAGCCGCGTCACCTACCGTGGCATTAACGGGGCCCGGCTGGTAGATGAGAACAGCTAAGGAGGCCGAGGCCCTAGGACCCAAATAGGTTGGGAGGCAGTACAGAGAGCATATTGGAGGAATGTTTCTTGTTAAACTACACTACCTACTTAGCTTACCGTACAGTTTTGACAGTTATTTTTGTTTTGTGATTTATGTTAAGTTGCTGTGGCCAGCCTTCATGTTGAGCTACACTGACCAAGAATATAAACACAACACACAACAGTTATGTCACACCTGTCGAGTTGATAATTGGCAAAGGAATAATGCGCACTAACAGGGATATAAACAAATTTGTACACAAAATCTTATAGGATTGTTTTTGTGCTTGTTGGGAATCTTTTCAGCTCAAGAAATATGGAAAGACTTGAAATGTTGCATTTATATTTTTGTTCAGTTTAGTTTGTCTTTTTTTGTTGATGATTTATGCAGTTTTCTTTTATCTGTTAACTTTTGGTTTTACGTTTCTAGTCAACTCTTCTTGTTGACCATTAATAGAAAGTTAATGTGTACTTAATGATACCTTTTGAAATGAGACTACTAGTTGTCCTGCTTTTGAGGCAACATAAGCACTTTAACAACAACTTGATAATCACAGCTTGAAAGAAAAATACTTTTCTTAAATCGTCATACTTTGTGATATATGATTTCATTGAAGAAAACGCACTGGATTGACAGAAGACCAGATTTTGACTACCGTTATTGCTTTTCTTAGTGGGCAGAGATTTTAGCTGATAGCGATGCTAACCAGGCCAACAGCAGAGAGTAATGCCTTCAAGTCCCATGTAGCTCTGATAGAGCATGGCTCTTGGCAACTCCAAGGTTTTGGGTTTGAAATGTATGCACTTAGCACTGTAAGTCGCTCTGGATAGAGACGTCCAGGGGACCATGACACCTGCCAATGTTCTGGGATACATCCCAAAAACAACATTTTGTTTGCAGAGTTTGTGACGATTATAATGCAGGGTTATTGGATTTCACAGCTGACTGTCCTGAGAGAGAAGCAGAACTCTGTTTGGACCACCACTGAATCATTGATGGCTCATAGTCCCCTACTACTGCAGTCACAGCCAGTTGGTAATTGGCTGTCCTCTACACCTTAGGCACCGCTGTCGATCTTCAGCCATAGTGAATGCTATCGCATCAATTCAGCTGATGCCAGTTTATGCTGACATGGTCATACACTGACATGACGTAGATTGGACACCTGTTGGCTGTGGGAAACGATGAGTTTTTCATTAAGATATCCTGTACCAGCACGACTACTAACATCTATTCTGTTGTGATGTGTTGCATAAAATGCTTTGTAAGAGGTATGCCTGAAAAGTATTCCAAAGGTCTACAACTTTTATGGTTTTCTGTTGTCCACTGGCAACAAAACCTCCATGTGCTCCCCAATTAAATTGGTAGGACACCGCAGTTGTGTAGATGTTTGTGCTGAATGGCTAATGTGGGGGACCCTTGATTTCTGGGCTCCCTGCTTTTGGTTTGACATGTCAGTGAGATGTTTGCCTAATAATTGAATATGACAAAAGTACAGGGGTCTGAAAGCTATCTGTACTCAATTCTGTGGTGGTCAATGTTTTTGACTTAGTTGACGGTCATTTCTGGAACTTAATACCTGTCATTCGTCTTCCGTCATTGCTGTGATTTTTCTTTAACTTTCACTGACATAACAGTTAGGTCTGTCATGGTCCTTTGTTACATTTCTCTATGAATGCTGAGTTAGGTTTTAAAATGTCTTTGTAGACTAGACAAGACTATCAGAAAGCCTTAGTGAAAATGCACTAGAAAGCAGTTTGCTTTTTAAAGTTATTGGGTGCGTTGTTTGTGTGTGCGCAACAAACTGTTGTATTTCTGCTCTTGTCCAATGTGTATATTTGGAATGGTGTGTGTAAATTTTAAGGGTTTCACTGTGGAATAGTGGCACATTGTGTAAAAAGGGTATTTGTAAAATATGCAAATTAATAAAGATTATATTATATTTCACCAATTGTTTCTCCACCCCCTTGGCTTACTCCACATCCTGCCTCCCATGTGGTTGCACTGTCTGTTAACAACTGCCTGAAAGATTTAGGCAATTCTCCATTGCGCCACTATTTATATCGGATAAGAAGAATTGTCTTGGGGGAGAGAAAACCTAGTGGAAAAACAATTTTAAAATGACAATCTTTTGGTTGATTACAAAATTGGGCTTGACAGCTCTCATCTGGGGACCGCATTCCATCAGTCCTGTATTAAAAGTGACTTATTTACCATCTTTGTTGATTCAACACTACTGTCTCAGCAGAATGTTTTTTTTCTATATATACAGTACCTGTCAAAAGTTTGGCACACGCCCTACACATTCAATGGTATTTCTTTATTTGTACCATTTTTCCACATTGTAGAATAATGGTGAGGGGAATCTTTTAGTAACCAAAACAAATGAAAATGTATTTATATTAGGAATTTCTTCAAAGTAGTGGTCCAACTCCCAAACCATCTAATTTGGGTTGAGGACAGGTGATTGTGGAGGCCAGGGCATTTGATGCAGCCCTATCACTCGGCATCACCACAGCACAGGTAACTCTGGGTCTTCTTCTCCTGTGGCGGTCCTCATGTGAGCCACGTTCCTCATAATGCTTGATGGTTTTTGTGACTGCACTTGAAGAGACTAAAAGTTGATATTTTCAGGATTGACTGACCTTCGTGTTTTAACATACAGTAATGCTAGGCTGTCATTTCTCTTTGCTTATTTGAGCTAATGATGTTCTTCTGTATGACAACCTTACCTTGTCACAACACAACTGATTGATTGGCTCCAACGCATTAAGGAAAGAAATTACACAAATTAACTTTTAACAAGGCACACCTGTTCAACGCATTCCAGGTGACAAACTCATGATGCTCCCTGAGAGAACTTTGGACTGATACTGTATGTATAAAAATAAAAAAACTAAATTAAATTAAATGGCTGCCTCTCCATGAAAAATGTTGAAATATTCCAAGCAGTGGTCATTATATAGTAATTTATTCATTTTGGCAGATGTCATCTGAAGGGCAAATTACAAGTTTTACCAGAGTCATAGTACAATACTTTATAATTACAACATTTTACAGGTGCAGTTCAATTGTTTTTTGACAAATAGCAATGGAGATGAGCTGCTTGAAAGAAACAAATAAGTTGGACACAGCTGCTGGGGACAATAGTGCAACATGTTACTTGAACTTTCTAGCGTACACTGATTGTAAGCCATTATGAGCCAGACATAACACCTTAAGTCACTTTATGTCAAATTATTAAATGTCTTCCTCACCTGTTCACAAGTCTATATCCGTGTCCAAGGCTTTATGAAAAAGAATGCACAAGCAAAGTTTAACAATGTAGTCAGACAGGCAAATGACTGACACCAGCCCTAAATGTAAACACTCAATTCAAATTCCTCCTAGCTTTGACTTGCACTCTTCAATCTTAATGTGTCCATTTGAGACCTGCATAAATGACAGTTGATTCGGCTTGCACATTACCATTGATTATCACATATAACAACATTGTTTTCGTTGAATGTATAAAAACGGACTGCACTGACTGTTGAAGCTATGCACATTGAATGTAAATGTAAGAAATTGGATCCTCACAAAATATTTCCCATAGATTCATTCACAAGTGGACCAGAAGCAATTTGTATTAAAACTTTTCACTCAGGGTACTTTATATTCTACAACAGTCTTTCTTCAAATAGAAAAGATAAATTATGCAAATGTTTGAACATTAATTAAAATAGCAGTTTTGGGTAAAGACCTATTCAGCAGTGTCCAGTATAGATGCTTGGCAAGGCAAAAAAATAAATAATTGAAAATACACTTTTACAGGCCATGAATCAAGAAAAGGTTGTTGAAAAAAAAGAAACCCCAGCTAAACGTTCCTCATTTAAAAGGAACACTTCAATTAAATGGCTCCCCACATACATGACAGTCCATGAAGCAGTAATTTTTGTCTTTCCATTGAGAATTATAATATATACACATCAAAAAATCCTGCGAGAAAAGGAAGATCTTGCCTGAATAAACATTTGAGATCTGTATTAATCTCCATAGTATTGTGCGTCTAAGAACATTTTCTCCATGTCTTTCCTCCGCTCTCTCCATCTCTACCTCTCAAACACACATGCATTTACATATGCACACACCAAGATGAAGTCCACCTACTCAAACTGGAAAGTGCAAAGACTGCCTCCCACACACTAAAGGTACCATTATCCCTTTCACTCATTGCAACCCTTCAGTACATTTCGTGCCTTGGTCATTGTTCACAATGGAATTTTTTTTATTTACTTCAATGTTGAAATTAATCCTGCCAACAAACCAATATCGAACAAGTTTATTTCAAATTAATTTTGATAATGCTTGGGGAAGAAGTGTGTCCATTAATAATTTACAAAGCTCCCAAATAATAAATAAACAAATTAATAAATAAACAAGCAGGCAAGCAAACATCAACAAACACATTTTTTATTCCTGGTTTGAAAACAAAAACTTTCAAACCCAGTGTCCAATTCTCACAATATTCTTGAAAAAAAATTCTGATTGATGACCCAACTTTCAAGGCCTGAAGTCCTAAACGAAATTGAAGATTTGCAGATGAAATAGATGAACTGCAATTATTGACAGCCAGAGAAGTTAACTAACGCCCAAGTTAGACCTGGCAGAT
Organism: Esox masquinongy; assembly: GCA_016801175.1. NCBI lineage: Eukaryota > Metazoa > Chordata > Actinopteri > Esociformes > Esocidae > Esox > Esox masquinongy. Next base: position 7,097 of record JACXGI010004167.1, read on the forward strand.
GTGTAGGTTTCACAGATAGCATCACATGTTTGTGTGTTCGTTTTGTGTGTTCTCAGCATGACTCCATATGAAAGTCTCTGTTGACATATACAGAGCTGTAAAGACGAGAGGTCAGCTTGTGAACACGTAAAATAAGTTAGCTAGTTCAACCAGTTGGAAAGGTTTCACTTTGTCCAGCTACCATATACTGCTGAACTCATTCAGCCCATTATCTTCTTATGTTACTCCCTTAGTGGCTACATTTTAGCCAGGGAGCCAAATGTACATTGTTTCTCTTTTCTTAACCAACTGAGCTCTCCAATGTGCTTTAACATCCTATTGTTATTTCCACAACAATTTCCATTTGAATAAAAGCATTTTTGAAACAACCATTAATTTCATGAACATGGATCAAGCTTATTGGTCAATCCAAACAGTAAACCAAGGTGTGTGTGTGTGTGTGTGTGTGTGTGTGTGTGTGTGTGTGTGTGTGTGTGTGTGTGTGTGTGTGTGTGTGTGAGAAGGGGGCGTGGGGTAAAGGTGGTCCTGACACAGTGTTGCACGGTGCACCGTCATCTTGGGCTGTACGCCGGTCCGTCTGTACGCACGGTCTCCGAGCCAGTAGCCGAAAAACAAAGATGGAGGCTAGTGGCGGGTTAAAGCACTGTGGCGTTGTGACCCTCCATTCGCGGGAGCCTGGGGTCCTGCACCGTCCCCATGGTGACCAGCAGCGGCCGGCTGTCCTCAGCTTTGCCGGCCGTCGAGCGGCCCAGCGATAGCTGGGCCCCTGCTGCTCCCCTCTGTGGGGCAGCGGGCGGCGGGGGAGGGGGAGGCGGGGGCGGGGGGTTGACCGAGCCCGGGTTAGGGTGGCGGTGGGTCGCCTCCAGAGGCAGCCCTTGCTCCTGGTAGCCGTAGCCGATGTTCCCGCACGGGAAGCGCCGGAGTCTGAACAGGGGGACCGGGGGGAGGGCGGCTGAATCTAGCAGAAGTGGGGAGGTGGTGGTGGCGGCGTTACCCGTGTTCTGAGGCGGGGGCGGGGGGGACAAAAGGGGCCTGCAGAGCCCCTGCTGCTGCTGCTGTTGTTGCTGCAGTAACTGGATCTGCTGGAGCTGCATCTGCTGCTGTGGATGAAAGGGATACGGCGGCTGAAACTGCTGCTGGAGACCCAGAGCCCCCGCTGCCTCGGCCACAGTCCGCCCCTGGTGCTCCTGCCCCTCGCCAGGCACCCTCCCGCTCCCCTGTCCCCCGCCCACTCTGCCCTGCTGCTGCTGCTGCTTCCTCTGCTGCTGAAGGAACCAGGAGCCGTAGGTGGGGTTCCACAAGTTGGTGGGTTTCCCGTTGCGTCCCTCCTTATCCGCTGGCTGGCCCTGGGTGTAGGCCAGATTGACGTGGCCCCCCTCTGGGTTGGGCTGCAGGGAGGAGGCGGTGGCGGCGGCGGTCGGGGCAAACGTCTGGAGGTGAGGTTGCGGCTGGGGGTAGGACTGGGGCGGTTGCGCCACCATCGCCTGGACCTTGCTGCTTTCAGCGGGCTGGCCGCTAGGATGGAGAAGGGGCTGCTCGGTTTGTCGGTCGTCCTCCGCAGGGCGGGTGGCGGAGGTCGGCAGCGCGGGGCCCTCCCCGGGTGTCTGGGCGGACACCAGCAGAGGGGAGGCAGTGGGGTCCTCGGGGCGCATCGGGACCTGCTCCTCCTCTTCCGGCATGGGGCCGTATTCCACAGGCAAAGGAACCGTCACCACATCGGGGTCCTATAACAGACAGAGTGGCTATGACACAAGCATACAACCACAAGCAATCGCAGCACCTAGCTTGGTTGAAAACAGTACGCTTTACAGTCAAAGTATAGCAAGAAACATCTAAAACAACCAACTCTGATTTCATTTTAGATTAGATAAGATAGAAGCTGTCCTAAAGGGAATACAGAATTTACACAAGGCCAGGCAGATAATGAGCACCCTCACTTTTAAAACAGTCATGCATAATAAAAACACCTTTTGGCAGTCAGACAGACTTATTCATACTAGAGCACAGTTCAGTGCAGGGTGTAGACTCAAAATGTTCACCTGTAAGCAGTAGTCAATCCTTTCCAAAATGGTGGAGAAGTTCGGCCTGTCCTCCGGTTGATGCTGCCAACTCTGGGTCATTATCCGGTACCTGAAAAGCCCACACCCAGACACAGTAAATCAAGCACAGTCAAAAATGTTTCCTTCTAAACTTTGCACCTGTTGACTAACACAGACACATATCTCCCCCTTTACTCTTAACGCAAACTCCCACACACTTTATTAATATTGCCATCTCCGAGTTGTTTGGGGAGATGGGGATTTTGGCTGTTGTGGGATTCACTGATTTCTGTTTTGTTATGTGATGTCTGTTTTTTTAGCATCTCTATTCTGTCTGTCTTCTCGTTTGCTTTTTGATATGTTAACAAATGAAATACCCATTCTTTTCGAATGTTTCTTTATTCAAAATATAAGATCTCCACGTCATAATACGGTAAGCACTACTTGACTGATTGAATACAAAACGTTCAGAATGAGTAACATCCTGCTAATTTGAGTGATTACTGTTAGAAAGTCAGTGGAGGCTAAACAAAACCCTGGTGTACCCCACCACGGCATCATCAAATCAAAACCCTGGTGTACCCCACCACGGCATCATCAAATCAAAACCCTGGGGTACCCCACCACGGCATCATCAAATCAAAACCCTGGTGTACCCCACCACGGCATCATCAAATCAAAACCCTGGGGTACCCCACCACGGCATCATCAAATCAAAACCCTGGGGTACCCCACCACGGCATCATCAAATCAAACTTGTTTTTTTAATTAGCTGGGCTTATTTGACTTGGGCTCATTACTCTGGTGTAAAATGCTGTGGTAATGTGATGTGTCTGCTCTGAGCCTGTCTCTACACAGATTTATTGTGATTAATAAACCACATGAGGACTGTCTTTATTTTTCACCGAAAGAAGAAAAGGCAGAAGTAGAAAAACGAAATGCTCAATATCTTGCCACTTAAGAGAGTTTGGGGGAGATTTGGATGGAAAAAAAAAGATTTTTCATGCATGGACGGGCACGTGTGGTATTAGTGAGGAGAAGTCATGGGTGTTTTCCTGTTTGTGTGCATGCACTGGTTGCACTATTCTGGTGGGGACCAAGAATCCCTGGAAGGATAGTGGAACAAAAATCTTTAGCCAGGGTCCAACGTAGCAGTCTAAGCTCCCAACTCTGGACCACATAAGTCCCCTAACAACGGGGGTTAGATCTCCGTCTCAGCCAACTGCTTCCCCATCTCCTGACCCGTATTCCTTTCTACTTCCCGGTCAATACAATTTAAAAGTCCCATCCCCCAAAAAAAAATCTAAGAAAGAAAATGTAATATTGTGGGGACATTTTGCCTATAAGGAAACAAGCTATGTTCAAATTAGGTTTAGGGTAATGTTTTAAATACAGTTACGGATATAATTAGGGTTAAATGTTTAATGTTAGGAGGCGGGGTAACATTTATTATGATGCTAGATTACTTAGTTAATTTGCTGTTGATAGTTATTTTTGCTGCAGTTTAGCATACAGCAAAGAATAAACTTATGCATCTATTGAACAAAGTTTCAAATTGTTAATAATTTGAAATGTGGGTTGGAGTATAGAATCTAAATAGTATTTTAGAAAGAATATTGACAGATTGTCAACGTAAAATGTGTGGACACTCCTGTATCCCTGTGTAAGCATTCGGTTTGTATGCATTAGTGAAAATCGCATACTGTTTGGGATATAGTATTTGCATAAAATAATGAGTGTCAGTTCAGAAACATGCAAACATAGAAGTCTGCTGAGCAACAGTTCACCTTTTATACTTACAGGTACATCTCAAAAAAATGTAATATCGTGGAAAAGTTATTTTTTTTCTCCATAATTCAAATCAAAACGTGACACCTTTACATATTCTAGATTCATTACACACAAAGTAAAACATTTCAAGACGTTTTTGTTTCAGTCTTGATGATTACGGCTTACACCACAAGGAAATCAAAAATCCAGTATCTCAAAATATTAGAATACAAAATTCATAATACAGAAATGTCAACCTGAGAAGAGCTCTAATCAGCTAACTCCCTGAGCCTTGAAAAAATTACACAAACACAATCATAGGGAAGACTGCTGACTTGACTGTTGCCCAGAAGACACTCATTGACACCCTCCACAAGGAGGGGGTAATGAATCTAGAACATATGAAGGTGTCACTTTTTGATTTGAATTACGGAAAAAAATGAACTTTTCCACGATATTCAAATTTTTTGAGATGTGCCTGTAGTGTTTCACCAGCCTATTTTGTTATCTGCTTCATGTGTTTGGGTTCAGTGGAAACGTTCACGGGGTATATTGGACTTACACGGGCCCTGGGCAGTTTTTGGGAGGGTCCATCCTTCCACCACTGGTCACAAACTCCAAGACTTCCTGGTTACTGCGACTAGGATAGGGCATGTAGCCCAGGGAAAAGATCTCCCATAACAGCACTCCGAAAGACCTGACAGAGAAAGAGAGAGTGTGAAAAAAGAGAAAGGAGAGAAAGAGTGGAGAGGGTGATAAAGGGAGAGAGTCAATAGGGAGGAGTGGATGAGAGGTTACTTATGAAATCTGTAGGGATGATGTGTGTCACGAGTAGTGATCTGATTATTTTCGGTGAGCTGGCTTTTGTGGCTCAGTTCACCTGAAAGAGCTGGCTCATTTGGCACCCGAAAAGGTCTTCGTTTGAAATGCTTAAAAATAACCCATAAACAATGAAAAAAGTTAAAATCACCAAACTTAAGGCAAGAATGTAGTCTATAATAATGGTAGAGTGAATGTAGTCTATAATAATGGTAGAGTGAATGCAGTCTATGGTAATGGTAGAGTGAATGTATTCTATGATAATGGTACAGTGAATGTTGTCTATAATAATGGTAGAGAGAATGTAGTCTATAATAATGGTAGAGTGAATGTAGTCTATAATAATGGTAGCGTGAATGTAGTCTATGATAATGGTAGAGTGAATGTAGTCTATGATAATGGTAGAGTGAATGTAGTCTATAATAATGGTAGAGTGAATGTAGTCTATGATAATGGTAGAGTGAATGTAGTCTATGATAATGGTAGAGTGAATGTTGTCTATAATAATGGTAGAGAGAATGTAGTCTATAATAATGGTAGAGAGAATGTAGTCTATAATAATGGTAGAGTGAATGTAGTCTATAATAATGGTAGAGTGAATGTAATCTATAATAATGGTAGAGTGAATGTAATCAATAATAATGGTAGAGTGAATGTACTGTAGTCTATAATAATGGTAGAGTGAATGGAGTCTATAATAATAGTAGAGTGAATGTAGTCTATAATAATGGTAGAGTGAATGTAGTCTATAATAATAGTAGAGTGAATATAGTCTATAATAATGGTAGCGGGTGAAATTAATAATAAATCGCCTTGATAGTTGTTTTTAACTGACGTTACCCTACTGGGAAAATGCTCTGGAACACAAATATGCGCTCTACCAATTATTATTGTTTCTGCAGTGCACAAATTCAATCTTTTCTGAATAATCTATGGAGCCAATCGCGCATCGAAATTAATGTATCAGTTAGAGAATGCTATTCGGTTCCTAATGTTTACCATAAAGAGAGCCGTTCAAAAAGAGCAGTTCTTTTGTGAACGACCCATCACTAGTCATGAGTTCTGTGAATTGAAGCATGCAGTTTTGGTTTCAGTAGGCCTAATGTGTCATGTATATTGTGAATAGTAGCATCATGTACTACTGTATTCAGTAGCCCTGAAGTGTGTTATGCGTATTGTGAATAATGTCAATATTATATTAACAAGAGGATGACCAAGCTTTGTGGTGCACTTTTATACAGTATAGAGTGGAGTATCTGTGTTTTTCCTGATCATGCAATTCTACAGTAAATCTACTAATGCCTATGCCAAAAAACTCATAATGCCTATGTCAGCCATGTTGTACACTGCTAATTATGCAACAAAGCAAGACATATTGGGGCTCAAATGTGTGAACTCTGTTAAATGTTTTTGGGATATTTAAATGTAGTTGCAGAAAGGGAATTATGGTGACTGTCAGCTAAGTGAAGTAAAACATAATATAGGTATTTCATTGGTGTGGCGTGAATTTTTATATAAATGGGGGTAATAGCATATGTAAAAACAACAAAAAACCTGTAAAACATAAATATGAAGCAAAGTAACTTTTGTTGCTGTGGAGGATGGGCAAAAACAAAAAAGAAAGATAACAAAAATGAAACAGATTAAACGAGTAAATGACTGCCGGCTTTTAAAGGGTCAAAAAGGGAACGTTCCATTGAAAGACTGAGAAAGGGAGGCAGCCTGGAGAACGGAAATGAAAGGGGGTGACTACCAAGAGGAGTGAGGCTTCATCGGGAGCGAGTTTATATGGAGCATACCACGTGTCCGTTTTGGATGTGAAGATCCCCTCCATGAAAGCTTCAGGAGGCATCCACTTCACAGGCAACATGGCGCGTCCACCCTTTCTGTAGTAGCTAGCTCTGTGGGCGCGCGCACACACAGAAGCGCACAAACGTGCGCGTGTGCGCGCACACACACACACACACACACACACACACACACACACACACACACACACACACACACGCACACACACTCCTGTTAGACCTTTTGCAAGACCATTGACAGAGCACAGCTGGTGGAGAATGGGATGAAGAAAAAACCCATAGTAAAAGCAGAGAAGGATTTGAAGAAATAAAGAATAAAGGCCAGGGCTAAAGTTCACCTTTCGCACCATTGTCGCCATGGAAACAGCACAACCCCCGTTCCAACAGCACCCCTGCCAGATCGAATAATTAGATCAACATTCGACGCGATATCGCGCCGCACTGATCCGATCAGTGGAATTTTTACAAGAACTGTAACAGAACTCGTGGGCGCCCATGCAAGTCCCCCTCGGAGTTCTCTTTATCTTCAAAAGAAAGGGGGGGGTCTCCTCCGACCGAGTCGAGTTGCGTTTCACACTCCCGCGGTGAGGTTGTTATCTGATAGCCTAGACGGGTGGCGCTATCGGATTGCCCGCTGATAACAGCCTCAGCCTGGATCTCATTCGCTGGTCCCGAACACACACACACACACACACACACACACACACACTGAGAAGACAAAAGGGAAGCAGTGGTGGCTTCACTTTGCCCCACGATTCGCCTCGTAAAAACTCTGCCTGACGGATTGTGTGACCAGATTTATATAAAAAAAACCCTGCCAAACTGACTGTTGCAATAAAAGAAGTGTGTTTTCCCTGTGTAGTGTGTCTTTGGTGCTTTGGTAACCTTGGAGATGCTTCGGAGTCTGTGGCGATTTTCTGTTTACTTGTTTTCCAACCTGGTCCACAATCTACTGTGCACATAATGAGCATGGCACAACATCGTTTTGAGGTCCACCTTAGGAGATGACATTAAAAGGACATACATATTAAATACATCTAACAATTTCGCTCACTGGGCCTGGCCTTAGTGGAAGTGACCCCAAGTCCGACCAGAAATCGGTGCAGTACAGTATGTATCGAGACTGACATCAACGTTACAAAGGGGGAAGGTGTTGTGGGAGAAGGCTGATTGGTAGAATAAGTCGAGCCAAAGTCCATCACGCTGGGAATCTCTTATGATTTTCCTAGCAGCTAATGATGTTCTTGTAGTAGTTCAATGTTTCTTTCCAGCAGACCAGCCTTAAAGTAGGGTGAAATTTATGGGAACAGAATTACCCCTTTAAAGTTAGAGCTGACTGTATGTTTAGCCCTGTTTATAGATGGCTCAAAAATGCAAGCTTTGTTCTGATCTTGTCCTGATCTTTACACTATTAAGATCTGATCCGTATCAGATTACGGTGAGTCTTGTAAGCATCCACACTTAAAAGAAACTGAATCAGAATGGTGACAAGATCAAAACCAAGGATGTGCAGTATGTTTGAACCAGGTGTATACATGGCTTTGGCTGTCACAATCCTAACGAATGTGTAACACCACACGAGATAAACCCCATGCCAGCCAGACGCAGTCCATTGTAGTACATGCGTTGCTCCATTAAAGCTTAACATAAAACTTAACATAAAGAGATCTGTAATTCATAAAGCTATCAATCATAACCTGCAAGGCGCTTCTGAATAAGCCCTGATCTCATGGTCCACATTTATTTGTGTGTGCCTGTGTGTGTTAGTGTGTGGATATACAGACGTGTGTGTAAGTAAGCAGAACAGTGGGAGAAATGCATGGTTAAAGATGCGGGAAGAAAAGAATATGAGACAGATAGAGTGATAGAAATAAAAAGGGAAGAGTCTAAAAAATACAGGCAGAGAAAGAAATAGACAAAAGCCCTATTTAAACCTGCTTCCAACACGTGTTCTGATCTTGTCTGCATTTTGATTGAGGCCTCATTTTCAAACAGGCATAAATGTATTTTGACCGGATTGTGACCAGATCTTGTTTTAAAGGGCAAGATCAGAACAACAGGATAAAGGGCGTACACGTTCCTGGCAGATAACGGGGCTAGCCACAACAGGTGTCTATGCTAGTACTTCAGAGTGATCTGCATTGACAAGCGCACGTTTGTGTGTAGACTTGCTCTCAGCGGTGAAAACATTGACACTAAGCCCTGTCTCTTCTCCTATCCTTCACACTACTCCCTAGAGTCCAGCTCAAACAAAACCCAACCTCAGATACTGCATAAAGCCCCTCCCGAACCGCACACTGTCGCCCTGCCTCACGCACTTCTTTTACAAGTAATAGAGTGCAATTTGTGACGACGCGTGTCGCTCTTAGCATGGGGTCGCAGATCAGGAAGCACAGAGTGAGAAACAATGATGAAATAACTTGCTGAAGCTGGAGCCGCAGATAACAAGGTGCCCCCAACTCTGAATTCAAGCCACGGTTCTACCTTGGTTCCAGGCCGGGGGAAGTCTCAGCGGGCGCACCAAAAAATGACATCAGCAATTGGAGCCAGCTCTTCTAATGGTTCTAGTACGGTTATTTGAAAACTAGTGACACACCAAAACAAAAAATTATTCCAAATAGATTTTTTCCCAAAACCCTAGCCTTAAAAAGGAACCTTAATCCTAACCTGAACCCCAAAAACCTAACCTTGACCCTTAACTTCTAACCTTAACCTTCCACTTGACCACTAACCCTACCTTTTTCCTTGTGGGGAAAAATGATCTGTCAGCCCTCATCAGGTTAGCAAAACGTGAAAACACACACATCCAAGAATGAAAAACTCTCAAAAGTGCGCACCCACACACACACACACACACACACACACGCACACACGCACACACACAATGTGATGTATTGTACACACACACACACACACACACACACGTCGACTTCTTATCTTATTGGCTCCCTGTTCCTAATAACACTCAGCCTTTCACCACTCAAGTGAGTAGTCCTCTATAGCCTGTGCGTTGATCCAAGTTATGACATTTTTATTATTCTCCACTTCCTTGTGAAGGCAGACTGAGCAGTGAGTGGCGATGGAGCTGATTTCCCCATTGGGTCATGACATTGGGAGTGGTGAAAACGGTATGTTATATGGAGCCGGTTAGAATTGCAACCAGGAAAACACCCCAGAACTCAGCGTCACAGGGATATGACGCAGATGCACAGGGATGAAGTGACCACTGAGGAGTCAATTAAGAAAGGTATTTCATATTTGGACATGAAAAAAATAGATAACCTTGCAGTTAGAGATTCAGGGTGGTGGATCGAAGGTGAAAAATCAGTTGCTCTGTACTTGACCATAATTGATTCTTGCCCTGGATAAGAGTGTCTGTTATCCAGGGCAAGAATTTCCTCATTCTAAATTGTGGAGATACAAATACATGCTGTAATTTTTAACATTAGTAATTAATTCATTAGGTATGTGAGTTATGGTGAAATTCCCCTTTTATCAATTATGATTGAAGTCTATTAAAATAAGACATTTGGAGAAAGTGAATGGTTCTGAATACTTTCCGAAAGCACTACATTTCATATTTTAAGAAGGTCAATTGACAACCAGTTCTCATTTTCAATGACCATCTGGGCCAACTTGGGTTACTTTCAATATTTCATCATGTTTGGATAGAGACAGACAGGTGTGAAACAGAGGACAGAAAATGCTAATCTGTCAGTAGGCTGTTCTTGAATCAATGCTGCCACTGGATTGTATGTGTACTGCATTGGAAACAAACAGTTATTAAATGAACATGAATGCCTTTACAACTGTTGGGTTTAAAAATGTGCATGGCGGCAGTACCTGTAGATGTCCCTGGCCATTCCAAAGTCCCCGATCTTGGCCACTCTCCCCTGGCCTTTGGTAGTGAGCAGGCAGTTACGAGCTGCAATGTCCCTGGGAAGCGACAAGAGCGAAAAAGCTTTACCGGATGTCCCTGTGTCTCTGTGTGTGTTAATGGCTGTGTGTCGCGTGCGAGACGGTCTGCCTGTGCATGTGTGTGCCTCTGTGTTTGTACGAGTCTACATCCTTTATCGCCATGCTACGATGAGGGAAACATCTAAACATATCCCTCAGACTTGTGTAGTTAGGCTGAATGTGTTTTAGTGGTTTGTGCTACCGCTCTTAATAAAACTGAGCGCACGATTACTGGATTAACAGAGTAATACACTGACGTTTTAAGCATGTTACTGAACAAACATTGGTGCATCCTGACATTACAGGTGGTGTATTGTGAAACCGTAACAAGATTTAAAATGCTGCCGAAATTGAATGGGATGCTAAAGCGGCCTACACACACTCTTGGAAATGTTGGCTAAGAGAGCCTATCGCTAATGCAGGCTGTCCTCACATGCCTGCATGAACACAGACACTCACATACACACCATAATATGTCCTCCACTCTTCTGTCCTAAAGTCAACCCCTTGTAAAAACTCAATAAAACTTTAAGTGGCCCTAAGGACGGTGATGGTGGTTGTGAATTTCAATAATGAGTCGTGCTGGTGACTAAATGTGTAGCCTAGTGCTTCTGTGTGTTTGGAGCGTGCATCTGTGTGCGTGTACGTAGAGGTGTGTGTGTGTGTGTGTGTGTGCGCGTGTCGTTATAGCCAACACCATTAGGCAATATCATAGTTTTACTGCACATGTCGCTCCTTTAATTGGGCTTGTCTCTCATTGGATGACTTTCAGGAAGTTGGGGGAGGATGTGCAAAAAGAGAAACTTCTGTCACAGATATGAGTGCCATGGAAACAGACAAGCTGATTGCCAGGTGAAGGAGGCACACCGTATTGTTCCCATCTGTTGTTGTTTGGGAAGATCTGAATGTGGGGGAGTGTCTTCGTGGTGTGGGTGTTTGGGATTGTGTGTATAAGTGTGTCTGCCTAGTATACTGTGTGAGTTTCACACACACACACACACACACACACACAAACACGTATGCTTCTACACTTTATTTCTATATCTGGAGTGACTTACAGTTAGTATATTCATCTCTATATAGCCGGGGTAGGAAAAGCATGCAGTGAGGTAGTATATATACAGCTCCAGAAAAAATTAAGAGACCACTTCACCTTTTTCTTTCCTTTCCAAAAAAGTTGAAAAGGAAAGTTCTGAGTGAGGAACAGAAGCGTTCAATTTGCAGTGGTCTCTTAATTTTAACCCTTCTGTTCCTCACTCAAAACCTTCCATCTCAACTTTTTTTGGAAAAGAAAGAAAAAGATGCAGTGGTCTCTTAATTTCCGGAGCTGTATATACATATATATATATACCTGTGTATAAACTGGTTCTCCTCCAGGTACTGGCATCCCTGCGCTATGTCTCTGGCCACGTTGAGCAAGTCCACCATGGACAGACTTGAGGGGTGCTCCTGTAGAGAGATACCAACAGAGATGAAGACATCCGGTTCAGAGAGGGAGATACCCTGCTTAGATACAGATGTTGTATCTTGACCTAGTTTCAGAGAGCAGGGAAATAATCCTGAAGCGACAGGAAATGTGAATTGTTATGAGGGATTAAATGATGTACGGTTTTCTTTGGGGTTGCTTGCACTCCAGGACATCAGTAGGCTGCCATCAGGATTTAAAAACCTGGCTGCAATGATGCAGTTTTGCTGGGAGGCAGTGACTTATTGGTCAGTTATTTTTAAGTAGAAATTAGAAAACGTAAGGTGTGCATTGTAATCCGTGTGTCTTGCCCTGTTTAAGTATGTACCCATGCTGGGCAATAAATAGCTGCTTTTGAAGATAATTTTACTGTGGTCAAATTTGGTAAAATTTGGTTGAAGTGGGAATTGCTTTTCAAGATATCAGAAATCTTTGGTCCAATGTTCCATTTCCTTCTCTTGAGCCTTAGAGCAAAACACCCTAGGGCAATAAAAACATTACTCTAAAGGGGTAGTTATCTTTTTACAACCTATCCATTTTTGATATGAACTGGATGTTATAAATGTGTGTACAGATTCAGGTTCTTCACCTGGCCATACACTGAACTTAAGGTCCAATTGAAATTTCACTTCTGCCTTTAAATCAACCCCTCCAAATTGGAGGGATGAGGAGAGCTGCCACAGTAAATGTACAGGAAGCAATGATTTAAAGTCTTGCTCAGGGACACTATTAATTGTAAATCAATAAAAATGAACAAACTTCACCTTTCAAGAAAACAATTTCCTGCCAGAAAGACATCTGCGCTGTGAACTAGCTCTACTGCTCTTCTAAACTATATATTTGAAATACAGGGCACAAGCATGAAATCCAACTGACCAGTCTGGGCCTGGTCTCTCTAAGGAAACTCTTAAGGTCTCCTCCGGCCATGAGTTCCAGCAGGATGAAACGTGGCAAGGCCTGTAGACTCACTCCTATACATCGCACAATGTTCTGGTGGCTGAATTTACTACAAGGGGTAGAAGGAAAAAAACGAGAATTGGCGGGAGGGTGTAGAAGGGGAGGAAAAGTGAGAGGGAGGAGGAGAGGGAGTGATGCAGGGGAGAAGGAACAAAGGACGAGAGCAGAGGGAAGAGAGAGCAGAAGGGAGAGGGGGAGAGAGGGAAAAGCGGGGTCAGAAGGGAAGAGAGATTGCAAAATTATGGATGTTGAAGAATGGTCTGCCATGGTAGTAGCACGTTTGCAATATGTCTTGTGTGTGTGGGACTCTACGTGTGTTACTTAATAATGAGAGACTCATTGGGCCTCTAAGTGTGTGGGTGGTATGTGTGGGATGTTACCTGATAATGAGAGACTC
>JACXGI010004167.1:20408-55948 GCA_016801175.1 Esox masquinongy
TGTTACCTGATAATGAGAGACTCATTGGGCCTCTATGTGTGTGGGTGGTATGTGTGGCGTGTTACCTGATAATGAGAGCCTCCATCAGAAAGTCGAGCTCATCCTGCTCAGAGCACACCTCAGGAAGTGTCTGTAGTGGATACACGTGGAACAGACAACAATGACATTTAGGCCTAGGCAATGGTGTGCATACAGATGTAATAGGTCATGGTCCTAAATAAATACTTTAATAAATTATATTGTATCACAGCACTAATTCTCATTTTAATTATTTAGTTTAACTGGTCTGTTTATGTCTTTTTACCCTAATTTTACCAAGTAAGTTAACTGAGAACATATTCTAATATACACAACATCCTGGGAGCAATTATGGTTAATTGTCTTGCTCAGGGACAGAATGAGTTCACCTTGGGATTGAGTGCTTGTATTAATGGTAAAAAGCTATGAAACTTGCTCTGGTTAAATTGAGATGCTTTAATTGGGACTTCTGCGTGTCCAGACAGTCATAGTTTCTGTGTTTCAGATAATTAGACATTTACTGTCATATTTTTTGTCATATTTATGTGTTTGTATATTTAATTAGATATGTTAAATGTTCCTTGGTGACTAATTAAATTGCTTGAGTCAATGCAGTTTCCGTTGTGAGCTGTCATTTCAGTTGTACATTCAGACTTAGCTTTAGGTAAAACCTAAAAGTTCCTTTAATTACATCACATACTGCAAATGATGCTGAGCTGTAACTCTACATAAATAACTACATGAATCAGAGCTTAGACTGACTTGCTACAGTAGCCTGCCTGTCTCTGAAGCCTCTCGATGATCACAGAAGTAATCTCGTGTAGTTACAGTAAACCATGATGACACAGAGTTTCTCAAGCTGGCACACATCCATGGTAGACATTTGTGAAAATGACAAAAATGAATATGACAACATAACAAAAATTATATTATGAATACAATGTAGGCCTACGTTATGAATATAATGTAGGCCTACTTATTTTTTACATACCTATTGGACTTCCTTACTGTTTTTGCTATATATACGGTGTGTACATAATATTTCTCATTGTCTGTTGGTGACTTATCAATGTATTACTCTTTCATTTACTTAATGTAATACAACCATACGTTTTCTTGACTCCATACCTTCATGTATTTTTTTTATGTATCAGGGCCACAGGAAGGGTAGCGGATACCAATAGCTCATGGAAATGCCCAAACACAAAACTAAGGGTTAAGCTGCACCACAGTATTCATTTATCAATACATGTTAAATGTTGGTATAATGATTGCAATGACCTGTATGCACAACCTATTTTTCAAAGTCATGGCTTACCTTGACTGCTACTTGCATGGGACTAGGTTCACCAGGAATGCCCACAGCCATCCCTTCATACACCTCACCGAAGGCACCATGACCCAAACCCCTAGACCAAGCACACACATTCACACACACACATGCACGCACACATGGACAGCACTTAGTAAACCATCACAGTTTGTGTCAATGATCAGTGCCCAGGGATAGGGCCTATGGTCCGCATGCCCAGCCAGTTGCTAGCTTAAACTTTCTCTGGCATCTGAAGTCCAAGTGATGCCACTGAACAATAAATATCATGGCTTTCAAAGGCTGTCGGGTCGGCTATAACGTTGGTGCTTTGTGAGGACACTGTGGCGGGTCGGTACAGGCAATGTTACGGCATATATCATATGTAAATATGGTTCAACCGTTTTCAAATGTTAGTAGGGGACATTCCAATTTTAGCATGGAAGGTCAGTGAACTGACTGGCTCCGCTTTGCAAACAGGAGGAACACTTAACATTCAACTAAAAAATGGCCAACTAATGTATATACTTTCTGGTCCATTGCGGTTTAGTCTGTAAGGGCATGGTGTTGGCAAATGTGAAGGTCGTAGCCTGAGTAAACTCCTACTAAAAAATGAATGCACTCGCTTTGCTGCGAGACGATTAACATAAGTGTCTCCTAAGCGGTATATTTTGTGCCCCCCAATCCACATTAATTTGAAAAGCGTTTCCAATATTTTTGCTTCTACAGCTTTAGATGCAAACACTGTGTTATGCCCTAGGCAAAAATGAACTTTCAATCTCATCTCAACTGTTGAATTATATTGAACTCATCTGAGAAAACAAATTAACAGGCAATCGTTAAACCTTATTGAGAATGCAACTGTTGAATTACAGTACACTTTAACTCATCTTGGAGAACAAATTAACAGCCAATCGATAATAACGAATATGAAAACATCCATGCTTTTCAAAAGCATGAGATCAATTTAAATTCTGGGGACTTCAGAAAGTTCAAATGAAAATGGACACTAATACTTACACCATAAATATTTAGGCAACTACGACACACGGTATAATTTTTCTTCCACCGAATGAGAATATATATTTCTATTAGATTCAGACAGTACCTTCCCAGTTCACAAGCATACTGAATGCTAGTCAGTTGTGAAGAGTGCTTTCTGCAACAAAAAAAAAGAGTTGTGTGACTTCAATCACTTATTATGTGAAGTCAGTGATGCAAACTCAGCTTAAATCAACCAAACCTTTATTGTAGTATTCACACAGTAATTCTTTTACCAGTAGTAAACTTACAGGCTGGTCTTAAGTACTAAAAACCTTCAACCATTAGCATGACAACCACTGTCACAGGCTGCAGCATTGCATTGATTCTTCTGGGCCACTGCTATTTCATAACACTCTCCTGCATTGTTCTCACTTTTCTCTACTCTTCTCTACTAATGCCCCAAAGAAGTTGTGAGTGGGAACAGAATGAATACTGGACATGAATACACTGTATAAACACTACTATGGTGGGTTTGAATGATTCCCAGCCTTCTCACTGCATAATGAAAAGGTTTACATGTTAGGGGATTTTAAAACTACCACTGCTTTACAGAACACTACCATCGTTTTAATTGAAATAACATTAGCATAAAATGTAAATACTCCTGCTGTGCCATAAGGTAAAACACATGCATGCTCTGTGCTTTGGCACTGACTTGGAAGGTGTATACACTCACTGACTATGATGTTTACCTGGCAAGTAACATGGCGATGTCTGTCAAAGTGGTATTGCCGGCGATGATAAAATTGTTTCAGTACCAAAGTGAGAGGTTTTTAGTTGCTCCCCTATTTTTTTTTATTCTGTTCACGGAACTGGAAGGACTCAGAGAACCAGACTTACATCACCGCTCATTCCACTCCGATACACACTGAGGGCTGACGTCACATTTCAACCTCAGTAGCCATGGGGAACATCTCCGATGCAAATCTGATCTCTTGTTTGTCTAAATAAAACTATCATAGTGTAAATGCCCTGTTAGTGTACCTGGTGAGGGAGATGTTACGTCTGGGCACCTCCTTCAGGTCATTGACAGAGGCAGTCTTTCCAGCAAAGCAGTAGTTGGGGTTGTAGTCAGTCATTATGGTGGAGGCCCTCAGCTTGCTCAGCTTACAGTCTGGGCTTTGGAGCTCCAGCTGGATGGACTGTAACTCCGTGTGTTTTCGTCTGTACACTGCATGGATTAGCATGAATATAAGTATAATAAGGACAGATATGTCAACGGATGTGCAAAAAAGACCCTTGACCTTGTTGACGTGCTTAAACTGGACCGGCCTCTGACAACTAACACATTTTAGTAATAAAACAGACCCAAGTATCAGCCAACAAACATAAAGAGACAAACTCAAGAGAAAAAGAGAAAACAAAAATGCAACAATTATTGGATTAATGTCCTACTTCAAAATGTAAAACATAAAAAAGAATTGCTAATTGTAAAGATAATCATGTCATAGTTTTTCCACCTATAATAGGGTCTTGTAACAAACAATAATAAGTGAAAAACAAATTGATAATTTCTCATAAAAATAATAAACTGTCAATCCTTTGGTTCCCTAACTTTTATGGTGCCAAATCATGTACTAGGTCATAGGTCATTTGCTTTCACCTGACATTAACAAGTGTTCTGATTAGCCCTAAATAAAATCAGCTGTTCTTGTAGGATTTCCTGTTTCCAACAGTTTTTTCGCATACTGCAAAGACAGCAATGGATATAGATTAGAGAGGGATATAAAATCATTTTGGAGGCATCACATGTATCAAGGAGCACTTTGACATTTAGAAGCAAAGGCAAGTTGGCACCACTGGGACATTGTAAAGATCAGGATGGTCCTCCAAAAACCCATGACAGAGTAAGGAAAAAGCTTATTAATGAAAGGCCAAAACAACCCTAAAGGATCAGCAGGAATGTCTCGCAGGAACTGGTCACTCCCTGCATATTACAACTAGTGCGCATAGACTTCACTTGTAAGAGCTGTGGAATAGGGTAGCAAGAAGGAAGCCATTTCCCACAAAAAATAACATCCAAGTATGCATACATTTAGCAAGAAGACACATTCAACCTCCCAAAACCATTTAGGAAAACAGGATATGGTCTGATTAGACAGTCTTTGATTAAGGCCAACCCACTTCACCCAAACTATGCAGCACCTACTGTAATCAAAGCAAATGTGCCTCCACAAAGTATTACTTGTGAGGTATGCACACTTACAGTACACAACCAAGGCATTGACGGGTTTTTATGTTTTGTTATATTTCTTACAAATGATGCATTTGTTGTTGACTTTTTGATCTTTTTGTTGTTCATCTTATTGAAGATGAAAAAGGTCTGACATGATTTGTCTTTTCCATAGACTTTTTTACCCACTATACATATGTACACACAAAAACACACGCACGCACGCACGCACGCACACACACACACACACACACACACACACACACACACCCCTGAGCGCTGGAGCAGACCGAATGACCCGAGCTGTAAACACATTAGTAGGAAAACATGTGAACTTATTTATTTATAAAGTAGTTATATATGAGCTCTGTCAACTGGCGCTTTACTGGTCGTCCATCATTAGCATGTTTCATTCATCTGTGTGTGTGTGTGCGTGTGTGTGTGTGAGTACACGAGTGAGTGAGTATATGTTTCTGTACATGTGAGTATGTGTGTGTGTGTGTATTCTCTTTACGAGTGAGTGGGTGGGTATATGTTTCTGTATATGTGATTGTGTGTGTGTGTGTGTGTGTGTGTGCATTTGTAAGGGTTTCCATGTTTGTGTTTGTGATAATCAACAGGGCAACACGTGCCACCACACAATCTCCCCTCCCTGCAGTACATTAACGCTCCTTCTGATCTGATGTGTGGTGTAATAGCTCACATGTCCACCTGCGAAAGTGCTCACAGACTCATTCTGCCAGATGTCTTGTCACCTAGCCATCTAGCAGCTAGAAGCCACGTTTAGCATATAACATCCCCTATTCTGAAGGGCACCGATTCCAGAAAAAGGCCTTTTGATTCTAAGGGAAATCTAAAGCCTTTCTGAGTGACATTGTGGGTGATGTGGATGATGTGGATGATGTGGGTGTATGTAAAGCCGCAGCGTTTGTTCGTTGGCGCAGTCTTTATGGATGACCCAAAAAACATATACGTTTATAATGTGTCGTACGCCCAAAGTTGTGTGTTTGTGTTTGGCTGCGTGCAACGTCGGACAAGCTTCTCCGCGTGGGTGTGTACAACGGTGGGCACCCAACACATTTTCCCACTCACTGATCATGACTCCAGACACAGCCAGTAGCAGGGCAGCGATTAGGGCTGAGGTCCCGACGGACAAACCCAGAGCCAGATGAGACAGCGAGGGATGGGGCGGCAAAGGTGAAACCACTGCCAGGGGAGAAAACAGATCATATCACAGTTCAATGCAACTTGGTAGGAAATCACCACAATAGTAAAATCAGTGGTAGAAACAGATCTGAAAAACGATTCACATATTTATTTAATTCAAATGAAAAACACTAACTGTGTGAATGTTCATTTTTGTCATTTGCTGATTAGATTAGTTAATTGAAGTTATTGACTGTCAATAAGTAGTTAATAAAGCATCTACAGACTATTCAAATAAAGTGTTACCCCATCATACCTTATTCTACTTCTTAATGTCAATACTTACTGCAAATACATTTCAGTATATTAATCTTTGACTCAAGTCACTAATAGTTTAACAGACCTGTAACTCACAATCATACTATGCAACAATGACACCAACATACTGCAGATTGTCCAAGCTTTTTTAAGAATTTATTAAAACATGCAGCAAATAACACTTTTATTGCACCATAACAAAATAATAGTGAACTTTCCCATAATTGGGATTCAAATCATTGTAAAACCTTATTTAACAGATTCCTGTTAGGTGAACATTTTAAGAATGGCTTATTTTAGATTAGATTCAACTTAATTATCATTGAACAAGTACGAGTACAGTACAACTAAAAGCAGTGTTTATTGTATACTATAGTTATTATAGTTTAATGTATTTCATTTAATCAATTACTGTTTAATTAAAACATTTTATTATTGTGTATGTGAGTGTCAGGACATGAAATCACATTCATATGATTTTCAATGTGATTTCATGAATTAACCACCATTTTTGTGGCCTAAACGTAATGTCAGCAATTCTGGATACAAACAAAATGTTGGAATTTCAGTGTGATTGTGTGTGTGTGTGTCTCTGTGCTGTCTCTCTCTGACCTGTTGATTTGTTGACGCAAGACACTCCATCGAGGGCAAGTTTGAGGTCGTCGTCACAGTAACAGGTGGTTTCCTCCCCGTTCCTGTGACAGTCGCCCGTCTCGCAGTGACTACAGTTCTGCACGGGACCGATGATTACCTCTCCATCGCTTTCCATAACTACCGACACAGGAAATGGTTGCTACGATATAGTCTGCCTCTTTGTTTTATTCCTGGACCCACAATATACAAACATTGTTCCAGCTGTGATAGCCTCTATCCCTACACATTGTTTTGAAAACACAAGAAATGTATTATCACCTGCATAGAACAGAACAGCACAGAATAAGCTAGGTGCAGAACCGTGAGCCACAGAGCAACAGCTCTAGAGCATTTATTGGGGCAAAGTGCCTTGCTTAAGTGCACAACAGCATGTAATGGTATCTGGTAGAATAGACCAGAAGCACTCTGGGTACCTGTTCAGTTTATTATTGTATTGCCCTGCCAGCAGCTTGAACAAGGGACCCTTTCTGGCTAAAGGCCCGCCACGCTAATACTATCTTGCCAATTGCCTTACTATCATTCATGGAATGTGTTTGTTGCTTCTCATTATCAATACCTTTCAGAGGGTCCAGGAAGATCACTCCCTCTGGGCTGATGAAAGACGAGCCATCCTCTCCGTCCTGTTTTGGGACATTAGCTTCAGAGGTGCTGCCACCTATAGTAAGGGAAGGGGGTAAAATAATTACACAATTATTCAGTGAACTTAATACAGAGTATTATGATATAATGGCACGTATGGTATAATCATTTAAAGCACTAACTGAAGGCAAATCTAATGAAAATATAATATTTTATAATGAGAACAAAGTTTTATGGAACAACAATGTCAAAGAGACCAAAGTGTTACACCTTTAGTGGGCCTCCAGAAGTGTTTTAACATTTCAGCGATCATATTCAGAAGTACTGCACATGAGCCAAAATGGACCCCTTTAATTTGTGTGACCTACAGTAGTGAGTGCACGCATTTATGTACTTATTTACACTGATCCCCCTGCAGGAGCTGAATCTGCAACCCCAACCACTCATTATCGACTGAGCCACATGGGACCAATTTGCTGTGCTTAGTATCCTGGAGTTCTTGTTTTAGATAAGACTAAAAATGCAGTCAATATGTGTGTATAAATTATCTTTTGTTATCCACTGTAGAGCTCTTCTTTGGTCTACCAATCATTTTGAATCACCATTGCGTTCTTCTTAAAATATCGAACTGTTGATTTTGGCACACCTAATGCATGGGCTATGTCTTTTATGGATATATTCAGATTTATCTGCCTCTTGATAGCCAACTTGACCTTCATTGACACTTCTTTGGTCCTCATTTTGCCTGAAACCAGCAAGAGACTCCAAATGCAAATGCAAAGCCTATGGTTAAGACAAGGCATTGACCTGTCTTGTCTTTTTGGAATTCATAACAGTACAAACAAACACACCAGCCAAATCAGAAACAGCTGTGAAGCTAACCGTCCAAATACGGTTAGGGGGAACTAGTTACAAAATGTGCGGTGATTTGTAAATGGTTCATCCAATGTAAATATCCTAAAATTACAGCTGACAATTTGCGCAAAAGATTAGAGCTGACAATCACTCACAAAATCCATTGAGTTCACTGTGTACAATGTAAAATTTCTGTAAATATTTTTGTGCTTACCTCTATAGCCCCCTCCTCCGCCACCAGATATACAGGCGCCTCCTCCTCCCCCAAAGCCCCCATGGGTCTGCCAGCCCAACTTTTGGCAGGGTTGCCCCCCCTGGCCACCCAGTATAAGAGGCCTCCCTCCTTGATAGCCAGGGTTACTGTCATTCCAACCTCCGCCCCCACCTGACACACAGATGAAAAAGGACAAATGCTAAACTGTTTATAACACTAGATTAAATTACACATTTAGGACTGGTTTCGCGAACAGTGTAGTCCTGAATAAAATGAAGCTCAGTGGAGATTCATATTAAGCTTGATTTGTTAGAGCAGGACTAGGCTTAATCTGTGTCCACGAAACCGGCCTTTAAAGACATGTCCTGGGACACCCAATCAATCAATGAATCCTTAACTGAATGCTTGATTTATGAATGACTGACTCCTGGATGGTCACAGTCTGAAATTTTAAAGTACGTTGTTGTTGTGGCAGATGAAAATGTTATCCCTGACGACAATGTCCCCCACAGAGACTGCAACAAACAAATACATCCAAAACCTGTTTAAAAAATAAAACTCCATGCCAGCAACAAACAGCACAGCCAGAATTATTTTTTCTTTTGTGCTCAGAAGGCCCTGCTCGTAGTAAGCCCAAGGCCTACTGAACAACCTAATCAATATATGATGTTCTCAGAGTTGCGGTCGACCAAAAACAAGTAAATAATGGATACAGAGATGTGTAAAAAATAACGATGTGTTTGCACCCTGGGTTGAAGAAAAGAGAGACAAATTGTGATATGAAAAGGTTGTCGTCTTGTACTGTCTTGTTTTACTAGAAAGAGAGATTAATATTACCATGCACAGATGTGGAGAGGCTATAGAACTCATGCATCAAAGTACAAAAAGAGCTCTGATAATAAATGCATTTTTGGCAGCTTACATTCCTTCATTAGACACTAAAACATAGCCGCTATTCCAACTAAATGAATGCATTGAATACAATGAACTCAAACTGTTGCTTTGGGACAACACTAACTCTCTTTTATATTGCTTTAAGCCTATTTAATACTGTCATAAAAGACCACACATGAAAAAAAACTCCCATAATGTGCATTGTGGGAGCACCTAAAAACATCAAAAAAGAAAATCAAATGTGTATTCATGTCTGCTGCCACCGAAGACAGGGAAGACAAAAAAAATGTGCACGAGCCAGTTTATCAATACTGTAAACAAACATTGTTTATCCACCGCACAGCATACGCTAGCTTAAAGAACACAAACTAAGCCACATAAAACAAAATACAGAGCATTGAGAACATCGGGTAGGGTGAGAGAGGACAGAGGTAAATAATTCTATTGAGTTGTTAATAGAAATCAGCAGGGGAGTCTGCCTAGCTGCAGTGAACTCAAACTGAAGCGGGACACATGGGGCCCGAATGGATTGGGAGCACACATACACACACGGTACACCCATCAATGCATACAGGCATAAGTGGTCAAACACACATGCAGGCTTTCAAAGGCACATGCACTCGATCTCAAACTAGCACACACAAGCACAAACTCGTCAGGGCAAAAATGCAAATACAAGCATTCAGTGCTTGTGCACACACAAACAAAGGCTCCACACAGGCACGTACACTCATTCTGAAACAACCACAGACACACATAAGTTTTACCTGCCGCTCCGGACTTGCCATTGCGCCCCATGATGTCGGGGCTGTCTATCAACTCCTCCTGGCTTTCTGACTGGCTGCTGTACCCACGTCCCCCGCCCCCGGCTGCGATGATCAGGGGGATGTGGACACCCCTTTGAACCTGATAACATGGACAATTTGTCAGTAAAACATCCTCAACTTCCAGCACAGCCACACTCAACAGGTGGGTCCTCCCTAAAAACTGACTGTCAGGCCTCAACTGGTTATTGTAGGATAAAACATTACACCTAACAAAACGTGTAGAATTACAGAAAAGGATTTTTAAAGCGGCAGCATATTCTTTAAGGCCCTATTTCATCATAGCATGAAATAAGAAGCACATTTTCAAAAGCACATCTGTTGCTGATCTGGCTTTTATCACGATGCTAGCTCAACCAGGAGGTCTACACCAGAATCCTTATGCGCAAGAAGGAATGCACTCTTCGGCCTTCTACCTCGATTGAGCTCACAGGTGCCCAAAAAGCAACAAAGATTTGCAGTGCTGGTCATTTGCATCTACCTTCCCAAACATCTGGGCTAATCCAGGACCATGGCGGCATTTTCCCTCATCATCTAAAAAAACATCCAGCTTTGAAACTGCTAAATTTTAAGTACCATTCCTCATTAGGCTACTTCATTTTCATTCCTTTCCCCACTTATATGAAAGCAATTCATAGGAGGAATGCTTAAATTGTTTCACCTATCCATGACCAACCAAGTCACAAAGACAAGGAATGCATTTTATGAGTATTGTGGCCTTTGCATTCTTCTCTTACCTTGAAAACATAGGTGGCTCCGCCTCCTCCGCCACCACCCCCTTTGACCTGCGTCTTGTTGTCGAAGGGTGTCTGCTCCACGCAGATCTTGTTCAGCATTCCATTTGTCTAAAAGTCAAAGGGAGTGATTGGCTGATTATTGTAATTTAGGGCAAAATAACAACTATGCTCGTGTAATCCAGACAGACGTCATGTTCCACATTCAGATGTTACATTAGGATTTGGCCTTGACTAGCCTGCTTGACTAGACCATAACAGTGGTCACATAGAAGACCTGGGAACAGGTTTGGCCTTTTACTGCATCTAGTTTGCTATTCTATTCCACCCATCCATTGCTACCTCTGGCTATTGTAACAAATGAAAGATTTATTGACAGCCAGCAAGAGCATTGTTCATGACAGGTAATAACAACCAAACAGCCAAGTCAGCCCCCTTCCTTTCCCGACCAGGAGAGTTTCCATCAATCTGGCCTTCAGGCTTCCACAGCCAGAGATAGAGAGGGAGGGGCAGAGAGGGAGTTTGACTGACAGCCACGGAGGGAGAGAGGGCGGAGAAGGCAGGATACTCTGACCTTCTCCATTTCCCCGGTGGGAGGCTGCTGGCTACCCAAGCTCAATTTCACACAGAATTACCCCCTCTACCCTCCTGACCTAACCTCCACCGTCCCAACCCTGGCTGTCCCCCCGCGCCATCCTGCAAGTGTTGATAGAAGGCGTGTGCGCACGTGTGTATGTATGCGATATGGTGTGAAAAGCTTATAAGGATATCAATACTTCTCCTGAGGTTGTGTGAGCCCCAGTCCCCATCGAAAGCATCTCCTCCCTTCAGGATATTGGAACTAATAGTCCGAGACCTCAAATGACTTCAGTTCTCCACTGACAATGTGTAGGGACCACGTCGCTCCTTGTTTTCTTCTTCTGCCATTTATCGGCATTGTTTTTCAAATAATTCCTGATGTGATAAGGCAAAAACAACTGCGGACTGAGAGCCAATTCAATCCCACAATGTTTACAATGGAAAAGCACTGTATGTGCTATATAGAATATCAATTCAAATGTGTTACCTTGTGTAAAGAAGTTTTGAAAACGTTTTATTTCATTATCCTTGAGACTTCAACATTTCAAGTTGCAAGTTAGGTCTAAAAGGCCACAAAGCAAAAATGTCACTTTGCTTATCATGAAGCGTCACTATAGCCACATATACATCTGGGTCTGTCTTTATTTTTCCCATGATTTTGGGATTTTATTACATATAAAGTCCTTTTAAATTTCCCCCACAGCTACTTATTCAACTCCATTCACCAGAACTGAAACTTTGCTTTTACCTTACTGTTAACTGTACTCACCTGGCATCCCAGGTTCAAATTAATCCCTTATTAGAAAGAGAGAACAAAAAAACAGAGGTGTTTTGGCCTTCAACGACCAGAGTGCAATAACCCTGATCTACGCAGTTCCCTTAAGCATTCATCATAGTCAAAAACATTTATACGTAAGTGCATCCATTTTCTACAGAATTGGGCTGTTTGGCTTTTGTACTTGTTCAAATACTTACTGCACTTACAGCTGTCGACTTGAATGAACAGAGGATGCTTAACATAGACTCACTGGTTGACAACAGTGGGATATGCGTGTTTTGGTTGTACATCCTCTTAGGATGGTAGTCTATAGCTGTGTAGCAATGTTACAGTTATATGGCTGGATTATCATTTAGTCTTTAGATCTTAGTGCCTGCCTAGGAGGTTGGGGTAAGGGACTAATTCTGGGATGAGGCTGGAAGTTGAAATGGTTCTGACATTTATCTGCAAGAGGTTTTGTGATGTTACTCACATTGGGGCAGGCGTCTTCTCCTTTTTGTCCCACCAGGATGTAAATCAACTCGCCCTTCGGAAGCAGAAAGTCAGCTGTGAGCTGGATGCCATGTGACTTAGTCATGGTCAATACGCTGCGACCTCCAGCAGCCCCACAAGCTGTGATCCTGGACAAACCCAAAAGGTAAGCTTCACTTTGGTATGAACCATCAAGGCACTTTAAGGCATTATACATGCATTTTTCAGATTGGCTTTGATTTAAAGTGACCTGACTGAATCCACATAGACATTTGAGTGTTACATATATCATCTTCTTTGATAGCATGTCTGTTGCCCTGTAGTTTCTAAAAGGTTTCGTCCATCCAGGACCGCCGTTATTTAGCCCTGCTCTACACTGCACCACTTAAACAACACTTAAATTAGATCAGCATACCTAGAACTAAAGTCTTGGGGAGTTGGTTGAATGCTCAATTAAGTTTTGGGTCCTTGTGTGTTAAGAGACGTATGGAACTGGAATGAAGAGTAGGCCTATTGTCGTCTCCCATTATTGAATCCCAAAGATGCTAACTCAGGCAAAATCATGATTTGCTCAAAGCACCAGAATTGTTGTGAAATGTGAAATGTTCCTTGTTATCTCACGCATACCATTGTTTCGTGACAAATAGATTGTACCATTTATATTTATGTATTCTGTCAAATTAAAGCAAATATAAAATTTTTGCAACCATGTAATGGAGGCATGATTCCTACATATTGTGCTTCAATGGGTTGTTAATTCAACAGCATTCCAAATGCACAGTGGAAGAAGTCAATGCATTCATAATGAGTCAAAAACGGATTGTGTGCATTTTAAGGCTTTTGCAAAACAACAGAGCATGATTACAACGCAGACATAGACCATCCATGCTGTTGTCTTCCTGGCTCTCCCCTGATTGGTTGATATTTCCTCCCTCTCCACCAGTAGTAGGTGTAAGCCCACCTAGTGTAACACAATTGTCTGTGAACCTGCATAAATTAATGAACCAGCAGTTGGAGTTCTGTTTGTTTGTTTCAACACTTAAAGAGGCAGGATATTTAGTCTTGAGAGAGAGAGAAAGTAAGCAGAGAAACTGACAAAGATATACAGAGAGACATCGAGAGAGAGACAGAGACAGAGAGAGACAGAGTGACAGAGAGAGAGAGAGCGAGAGAGAGAGACTGCTTGTCTTCAGGCACAAGCTTAAGAATCAGCCTCTTAATCATCCTGTTTACGTGTATGGGCAACTACGGGCCTTGTGGGATACCGGAGCCTGGCTGTAATAAGTGTGTGAGGCATGCTTTAGCTGCCATTACAGTCTCACTCTCCAAAACAACTCGTCTGATTGGCCAGTAATGGCCATTCATTTAAGGAGGTAGAATCCATCGGTGGCCAGTAGATCAATAGCAATCTGTGGGTGAGAGAGCCAGTGCATGGATTTGTAAAGTCTTCCTGTGTGTTTGCATAATGACGGGTAAGTGTGTGTTTGTGTGTGTCAGGATTCCACATGTGTTGCCATACTAAGAAAGGATGCCAACTTAGACAACATCCACTACCAAACCCTGGCGCTTGCCTGAAGATCACCAAGGGGAACTAACCCCCCCCCCCCCAAAGCTCTTCTGTGTCCTGACACCAAGGGTGGAACTATAATCCACTTGAAGCTAGGAGAACAGAGCCCTTTTTTTGTCAGAAAAGTTCTAAAACCTATTCAAAGTATTCAAAACAACTGCTGATGTACCGTCTTACCTGTACATGTCAGTCTTTGGTACCCTCCAGATTTGGATGCCTTTGAAAGGGCTTCTGGTTGCCACCGTAACATTGACGTTGCTATCCCGATAGGAGCTGCTACACTGAGTTGGTGAGGGCCCCTCCGAACCAAATGCCCCACAAGTGTGAAAGGCCCATTTTGAAGCTGTAAAACACAGCGTTACCTGGATGTTAATGTTTGTACACACAAATAAACACACCATTATGCATTAGAAAAATGAAAAAAAAGGGAAAAGAGGCGGTGCAGAAATTATGCAGTTAATGACAGTATTCACCATTGACCTGGTTGACATTAATGACTGACCTGCACAACAAAAAAAAAAAATATTATATACACACATGAATGGACACACAGGCACTCATCATTGACACTCATTAACACTGTTCAATCACAAGACATTATTTTCCAACTTTACTGTTAAATGGCACATGGTGAGATGGTGAGTTGTTTAGGCTGAGGGTAGCTGAAAAATGGGGAGTCAGCAACTCCTTAAATCGGTGACTATGCATAAAACAAATAAAAATGAAAGCTTTATATTTTTGCATTCATTTAAAAAAATGCTGTAAAAAACTGTCATGAGACAGAGCGTGAATAGTTTGACCCTACCGATGATGTGTTTTTGCAATAATAATAGTACCTAAAACAAAATTACATTTGTTCTCCCAAAACATTTTTGTCTTTCATTCCATTTCAATATTTAATTCCATTTTCATTTCCCAATATTATATTATAAATAAATCCCATCACTGAAAGGGCAAAATATAAATTTAGAATGGAATAAACCTAGGAAATAAATCTAGGAAAAACATCTAAAATACATGTTAAATTTAAATAAATACCATATATAATATTTCCAAAATAATATATATACATAAATGTCACAGAAAGAATACATTTAAAACAATAAAAAGCACATTATGTGACAAAAATAGCTCCATAAAACCTAAAGTACACAATAGAGAGAAATACCAAGATTCTACCTTCACTGTCTGAGACCTCCATTTTTACATTAAATAACTATCCCAAGTGGTGAACAAGTATTCCAAATTGCTTCTGAAGATACACTTTTGTATATCTGTAAACGGAAAAATATGCACACACTAAAAAATTTAATTTCTTGAATGCTTTTAGTTTTGGAGAAACACCTTTTTCTCCAGACCAGATATCCCAGGTGACAAACATTTGCCCAAATTCCCTCTGTAGGCTATTCCAGACTATAACTATAGTTTCTTCAGACTAGCATGAGATTATTGTTGTCAAATATGGCTGGATGTATTTTCAAATGGCTGGACCTGATCGAGTCAATACTAGACAACTTGATTTCTTTTTTGGGGAAACCGTGGGAAGAGTGCCCATGGAATTAGTAGAGTTTCTACAACAATTTGTAAGACTGGCTTTTGAACTGATTTCTCAATGTTTTAGCTTTCATAGAGTGAAAGGAACAGATGTCCTGGAACTGGCCGATTACATCAGTGTGGTTAACTAAATATATGTGAAGGGACATTTATTCGAACTATAGATTTTACTGTAATGGTTTTCAGTAAGTAGGGAGCCACCACTGTCAACCACCTTGGTGCCACTCGATGGAAACGTCTCTGTTCACTTTCCCATTTGGGTAATTTTTGATGAAATGAAATTTTCAATGAAATGAAGTGAAATTTACTAAATCATTTATATGCAATCATTTTGCCACAATTGTGTTTGCAAATACTGTATCATTTTTGTAAATAATGAAGAAATAAATCATCCATAAGTATAAATATTTCATTGCTTACAACTGGCCTGCTCTAGAATGAGTCATGCGGGTCACATTTACAGAATCAGAATTCCGCTGTGTCAAAATATGACGCATTTACATTGAACGTGTTCTTGTGAAATTGTTTTTGAAATAGTCTCTCGCTGTATACCCAGGACTCCTTTGGATTGAATCTTGGCCTGTAAATTGTCCTCCAGATACCTCCACTATCTATCAATGCCAGCCCCAAATACAGACATGAATCTAAGACTGGAAGGGCAAGTGATTTAAACTATCCAGTAGAAGTAAATGGATTCTTAAGCCAGTCATCGCGCCACCAAACTAAATAAAGAAACCCTGAGGACCCAGGCTGAATCCATCATTTAGAAACCCCAGGACAGCTACCGCCTACAGACTTGTTGGTCGGATCCCAAACGTAAATCCAGCTGTGTTTATTCCATGGTTGGGGGCGATCAATAACTTAAGTCAAACTTACAAAGACATTTGTCGAATTCATGCGTGGATGCAGACACTTACACAGACACACACACACACAAAGAAACATACACATGATGTACGGAGAGAGGTCAATGCTAGATCTGCATTCTGATTATTTAACTGGGGTTTGAGATACATTTATTTTACCATAACTCCATAGTCAACACCACACCTGAGCCATGAAACGAGTAGGGTGAGAAAGTGTGGTCGGTTGCAACATATAAAATTGGGGCAAATCATTGACCACTAAACTGGGGTTGTGTTTATGGTCTAAGGTTGGAGACTACGAGGTTATGTGGAAGAGTTTCTCTCAGTCGCTTCTTCGCCGCCATTTCTCGTTAGCTTGGCTGCTGAGACAGATTTTTTTTTTTACCAGAGGATACTAATGGCCAGACCCTACACACACGGACACACTCTGTGACAGAAATACAGACATATTTTCTTATCTACACGTGTACACACACACACACACACACACACACACACACACCGTGCTACTGGAAATAATGATGCAGTAGCAGATGTTACATTTCTGCTTGTGAACATTGCTACCGGTGATAATGCCATCATAACGATCAGTCCCCGCCATCAGAAAAAAGGGCGCCCATATTTATTTTCACCAGACTCAGGACGAGACATGTCATCGATGGGGATTAGGGCACAGCGGAAAAGTCTGTAACACTGAAAAGGGACTTTCTATTTTAGATAGAAGATGAGAGAAAGATGCACTGTAGAGTCATGGAATGTTTTTTTGTTATCTACCTGATGTTGTTTATCGGATCAGATTAAATATATTGAAATAGAATGACAATAACGGCTGAATCACTGACTTGAATGGTGACTCAGTTCTATTCACTGCATTTCAATGCATTTTTTCCAGACCCAATAGGCGAAATCCAGGAAGATTACCCTCTGAGAAACACACTCCGGGTGATTGAGGTTTGGGGACAAATCACATTCTCTCCAAGGACTACACCAGATTGGGAAATACTGTTTTATTATTTAATTGTGTGTGTATGCATTTGTTGATGAAAACCCATTTTTCCCCCACCCATGTCATCCCATCTTACCTAACTGAACCAAACTGAAATAACAGAATTTACACATACTGCATACAATACATAGCCTTCAGCAGATCACCTTGTTTCCTTTTTTTAATGCAGCCATCCATTCTAACATGGTGTCTCACAAATGTCATGAACCTCTTTTGAAACTCTGTATCATATCTGCCAATAAATTAAAAAGAAAACAAGCATGTTTCTTTCTGCCTGAATTTGGTCCCCCAGTACCCTCTACGGTATGGTCTACAATATGACATTATGATTTGACAGGCTTTGCGGGACTTGACAGGATGAACCAATGGTTCTTATTCTTCATGGCAAAGCCAGACTGTTCACTGTTCATAATGCTGAGCATTCTTAAACAGACATTTCACTGCTGCTCTATTTATCTATATACTGTGTTTATTGATATGGAATTAAGTAAGCATTACACAAGGCAGACTGTGCGTTGCCAGGCAATAACAGCACACCTCAGCAGCACGAGAAGACATAAGGCCAAAGGCTGAGTTGAATTTGTAAAAACATTTAATTTGCGAAAAATATTTTTTTGAATTAGTGTTTTAAGATAAGTAAGATGTAATTGTTTGTTTATGTTTTGACATTAACGTAGTCCCTAGGCTCCACCACTCTTTCGGCTCATGACATATTACTACACCACATAGAATAACTAGACACCCTTATTCTGATCGTTTGTAACAAAACTGTAAAAGCCTCAGTCTGCCTTAGTAATGGCTTGCCATGTTTTGGTTGCTACAGAAGCAACCCAACGAGTGGTTCCATTAGTTCTATGTTTTCGGAAGCTACCTAATAACTAAGTCTATTTGTTCTGTATCTATTGCCATGCTAGCGATCAATGTTATCCACTGTGTTTGCTAGCCAACTATGGCTAACACAGTCAGTAGCCATCCTCTGTACAGTAGCCAGTTGGACATAGCCTGTGCTGTTGCACATGCAAACCATAACTGCCAAACACTTTTAAATTAAAAAAGCATAACAAAAATAAATAGTTAGCACTAGTGAGAGGCAACTTTGTTGCAAAATCTCATGCTGAGTGAGTGGCATGCATTCTTAGGTTTTTGTTGCAATCTACTCCCACATTTCTTCTGTTTTCAGCTACATTTGTCAGTAATCGTTCAGGCAATCTTTTTGACACATGACTTAGAAAGAACAAGTCATGACTATTTGCCACTATACAATATAATCATAACTAGCTAGGCTAAACAGCTGATTTATATTTATGTTTGCATTCGCTCTATGCTATTATCTTAAAAAGAAAATAGCTAGCTACCACCATTGCGACTAAAAAAATGAATATCCTGTAGTAACTTAGCAAGTCCACATTGGCAACATAATTACTGGGTTGACAGAATGTTAGATTGGTGTTTCATTTTTTAGATCACCATATTTGAAGATTGGTATTATGGACTTTTTTCAAATAACTCAAATACAAGCTATTCTGCATTTCACTGGTAGAAATGGGACATCCACAATTCCTGGTTGTAAGCAAATCACAATATCCAGAATTCATAGCAATTTAATGGTGATTTTCAATCATCATCAAATAATAATCATCAGAAGCAGCCATTGTTCAGTATCTCATTCTCAAAATGACTAGCTGACTAGCAAGCTCCAGAGAATAAATAAAAACAAGTACCACCCCATTTCTGAATTGCCCATCTTTGAAAGTGTAAAAACAATTTGACAAGGAAGTACTGTAGGGCTCCCGTCAGACTGTACAAAGCCAGAGAAAATGAGTCAACTCAGCTAACCTGCAATGTCATGGCCAATAACAACATTGTTGAGACAAGTCCAATGGCTCAATTGAACAAGAACAACATCTACCTGTCACTAGTTTGATCGAGCAATCTATGGAACAAAGGCCACAATAATTGTTACAACATGACCATTCATTTTTAGATCAGACAGCAGACAAAAATCGTATGAATACTGCTGTGGTACATAATTATGTCTGAAACACCACCAATCACTCATAACTATCTAGTGAGACTAAAGAAACATCACAAGTAGTGATTTGTGGTGAATTTTCCCTTTAAGATTGAAAGCATTTTATATATTACCTTTTCTTTCATTAGTATCTTTCATTGAAAGGTGAATGGATGTGTCAATTGTTATTTATATTTAATAGACTTGAGGTCGACGATCTATTCCCAACCAATATGAATTGTATACTGCACAGCAGTCAAACCTTAAACGAAACTAATACATTCAATGATTTATATTAGTCCTTTTTCACCATGCATAGATCTTGATTGGTGGGAAACAGACTAATCTGAGTTAAATTGTTAAAATTATTTTCAAATGTATGTTTCTTGGGATTCATCTTTTTTTTTAAACTAATCAAATAGTCTGGTATATATTAGCATACCCATTCATCTAATTATCTTTCAGCAGCATGAGAAGTCTTCAATGTCAGCTCATTTAATAAACACAGTTATGGAAGACAAATGAAGATGGCACATACAGTATAGTACAAGAGGATGTAAGAAGTTAAAATATAAAACACATTCATATTCCTATGATATGTACTGGAACTTGTAACATCCACATTTAAGGAAATATAAAATTAGACAAATTAGACAAGTATTTGAAACTCCACCCCACCCAAAAAACTGTGACCAGGTGAAAATGATTCCGGTCACTGGTGTAATGTAGGAATAAAAGATTATGCTAAATTGCAGTGGCATAAGGAACAATATGGATTTTATTCCCCAGAACTTAGAAAGTAAATGAAAACCTCTTCCAATGGATTATTTGTTTGAAAATAGTAGAAAACTATTTTTTTTTAATTTGCTGCACTTTGTTTAGACAAATAAGGATGAATTCAACTGAATTTAACTGAAAAACACCAAATCTCCTTTAGATTTAATGACCGTTGAACTCCTAGAGAGTTGGCAAAATTGACTAATTACTTGGTTATAAACAATGCAGAAAGCCTTTTATTGCAGGTAATTATGAGATGATTCTCTATTGCTGCCATCCAGAAATAATCAATGTTAAATCTGAGGCTTCAATTGTGATCTGCATTTTGTCTGTGCATATTCATACTGCAGAAAAGTCACAGGGTCAAACTGTGTGTCACACAGTATCCAAACCTAGTTTTAAAAAGTAAATCTGTTCAGGAAAGAAAGTGATCACCATAAACGTCCATAAGCATGAAATAGTCTGATCTACCTTTCACTGGAGACAGATGATTTTTTAATGCCTTTGTCCTGATATTCACACTAGCATGCCTATGCTAGCATACTAGTGCGTCTGCTAGCGTGGCCACTGTAAAGTAACCATGAAAGGTTGATCCGCTTTGTGTCATCTGTATTGATGCATGAAAAAAGTTTAGTATGATTTCTGAACAAGTGCATAATGTGCAATTGGGATACAGCTAATGAAATAGCAACAGCTTGACTCCAGGCAACTCTTTGTTTACTGAAAAGTAAACAATGGTGTATTGGCCCCGCAGCTGCAGAATGCGGCTAATTAGCGGCTAATAATTACAGTAAAAAATCTGAACTTCTTCCCCTCAGGATCTGAATAGTCATTAGGGACCAGTTTTGTTCAGCACAGCTGTCACTCAATTGCTTTTCTGATGACAGGAGGCAATTGGATTGAGTTCAGTCAATCTCCTATTCCTCTGTCCTTCTCGTTACAAACAAATGGACCACACATATGCGCGTGTGCGCACACACACACACACACACACACAATAATAAACACACTCATTATGAGGTTAGCGACGCGTCCCTTTCCCATCGGGTGGCAAAGTAATCACGCAGAGAGAGTGAAGTTAAGTCATTGATGTAGAGTGCCGGAGAGGGAGCTTAGAAATGATGATTCAGCAGTGAGAGGCTGGAGGCGTCCCAAACGTTGCCCTACACAGTGCACTACTTTGGACCAGTGCCATATTTGAATCAGACAGGCATTTCAGACTGAGCCACTGTCTGAGTGCACACCTCATTGTAAGGTCAGGTGTCAGAGAAATAAAGGCGTGGACAGAATCGATACAGATGGACAGTGAGAGAAGGAACGAGGAGGGAGAAAGAATGGGGGAGAGAGGGGAAGAGAAGCAGAAGTACAGCAGTGGGCAGAACCAGGGCGAGAACTAAGAACTGAGAAAGAGAGCAGGAGAAAAACAGACATGGACCAGACAGGAGGACTGGCTAAGAGTGGGATGAAAGTAAGAATGGTTGGAAAGTAAGAAGAGTGTCAGGGAGCCAAATGGAACATTGAAAAGGCGAGGTTAAAAAAGTAAATGAGAAAAAAATAACTATGACGCTGAGAAGGAGGTATAGGGCAGTGGCAAAAGGGAAGAGAAGGTGATGCAGACAAGATGGGCAGAGAACGATGAAGACAGACATAGGGTGAGGGCAGGGAAAGGCATTGACGTTTCCCAGGGTAAATCATTGAGCGTGTCGAGGAGGGAGGAGAGTCTCGTCAGAGTGACAGGCCCGCTGAACCAAAATCCTCATCAGATGCTCACACGCGTACACACTCTCTCTCTTTCTTTCTCATCAGGCTTTCCATCCTTTTCCCCCCAGGCTTTCAAACCCTTCAGTGCTGGAGGTTTCTGGGCCAGGGGAGACGTTGAGCAAATGTTAAAAAGCTCTTCAGGGTCATTTTTGTGAAGGCCAAAGCTATAGACGCAAGTCCACTTATTAATTCCCTGGGCGATTATCTATGATAATCTAAGGCCAAGGGTCGGTTAGAAGGCTGATCCTAAAATTAGCAAGGCTCAAACCACACCCAGATGAGAAAATCACTATTGATTTGTCAGTTGATTGTTCCTTTTAATTGACCGATTGACAATATCTGTGCAAACCAAATTTTACTATGTGGAACATACTATGTGGAACAAGTGTGGGCAGTCTTAAAAAGAAGGAGATATCTTCTGATATCATGGACAGGGACAAAACGGTATTGATATATCCATACAATAAATGACTGGACAGACTTTTTTTTACAGTCATCTACTGTAAAAGTTCCCTTAGTGGGAGGGAATTTACTTTTGTTCATGTCTCACTACATGTTAATGTAAGCACAACTGCCACTCATAAATGAACACCAAACCAATAGTGCATTTTTTATAGATCTTTCACCTGCTCTCAAATGAACGTGGATTTGTACAAAACAAAATATGCATGGAATTAATCATTAATACATAATGTTATCTGTGGGAGAATGCCATGGTGTTGAGAGATCGTGAGGGGACAGATACAAATTATTTTTGACGCAGTACCTTTGAAAGAGCTGGTTAGCTAATAGTATTAGAAAATTTTATAATATTATGCTTGTATGTACAGTATATTCAAATGTGTTCTTTTCATGTACTATAATATCATAACAATATATCAATATAATAACAACTCAAATTCGTGGATGACACTACCATCCTGGGTCTCATCTCCGACAACGATGAGACTGCTTACAGAGGAGGTAAAGAACCTGACTACATGGTGCCAGGACAACAACCTCTCTCTCAATGTCTGTAAGACTAAAGAGATGATCATGGACTTCAGGAAGCGGCGGGGGGGTCATGCCCCCATACACATCGATGGAGCTGAAGTGGAGCGAGTCTCCGAATTCAAGTTTCTCGGTGTGTTCATCAAGGATGACCTCACTTGGTCCCGACAAGCGAACTCAGCAGTGAAAACTGCCCAAAAACGCTTATACTTCCTGAGGAGACAAGAAATTTGGCATGTCTATAAAAATTCTCACCAACTTCTACAGGTGCACCATTGAAAACATCCTCTCAGGCTGCATTACTGCCTGGTATGGCAGCTGCTCAGCTGCAGACCGCAAGTCCCTCCAGAGGGTGGTAAAGTCTGCAGAGTGCATCATCGGTTGTCATCTCCCCTCCGTGCAAGGCATCTACCATACACAATGCCTGAGGAAGGCACGGAACATTATCAAAGATCACAGACACCCAGTCTATGGTCTGTTCACACTGCTTCTGTCTGGTAGGCGCTACTGGAGCATCGTGGCTCCGGTATAAATTTTTCTCCTTAAATTCTCACTACGGAGTTTTAGTGTGCTATGCCACCATTCATAATATTACACTCTGTACCCATAATATTCAGTAATTCTACCAATTGCTGCTAGTTTACACTGTTATGTATATTACTGCCATACTTGCAATATCTTGTTCAATAATACTATCCAGATAGTTACTCTTTTCTTTAAACCGCTGCTAGTGTACAGTGTTATGTATATTTTTGCTTTATTTTATTATTATTTTTATCTGGTTATAGTTTTGCTTATACATTCTTCTTCTTAACTTTTACTATGCAGTTGTCGGGTGCCATGTCACAAGAATTTCATTGAGCAGGATGAGGCTGTATTGTTCAGTGCAATTGACAAATAAACCTTGAAACTGAAACTGAACTCAAAAAGAGTGGTTTGAAAGTACTATTTCAAAGAAAAATAAATTGGATATTTGACATCAAATTGAATCCCTAAAGTCCTCCTCAAATGCATGGACTCTGATTTTCGGTCTCTTTTTATGCAATTGCGGTGCTATAAAACAGGGAATATTTGATATTTTTGTATTATTAAAAAAGAGTTGAGTATTTTACCTAATATACGTTTATATAATTTTTTTATATAGAGTGGATATAAAATGTTTACACACCCCTGTTAAAATGCCATGTTCTTGTGATGTAAAAGAATGAGACAAAGATAAATCATGTCAGAACTTTTTCCACCTTTAATGTGACCTATAACAATTCAATTGAAAAACAAACTGAAATCTTTGAGGGGGAAAAATAAAAAACTCACAATAACCTGGTTGCATAAGTGTGCACACCTTTAAACTAAGACTTTGTTGAAGCATCTTTTGATTTTATTACAGTACTCAGTCTTTTTGGATAGGAGTCTATTAGCATGGCACATCTTGATGTGGCTATATTTGCCCACTCTTCTTTGCAAAAGCGCTCCAAATCTGTCAGATTGCGAGGACATCTCCTGTGCACAGCCCTCTTCAGATCACCCCACAGATGTTCAATTGGATTCTGGCTGGGCCATTCCAAAACGTTAATCTTCTTCTGGTGAAGCCATGCTTTTGTGGATTTGGTTGTGTGCTTTGGGTCATTGTTGTGCTGAAAGTTGTACTTCCTCTTCATCTTCAGCTTTCTAACGGACGCCTAAAGGTTTTGTGCCAAAATTGCCTGGTATTTGGAACTGTCCATAATTCCCTCTACCCTGACTAAGGCCCTGGTTCCAGCTGAAGAAAAACAGCCCCAAAGCATGATGCTGCCACCACCATGCTTCACTGTGGGTGTGGTGTTCTTTGGGTGATGTGCAGTGTTGTTTTTGCGCCAAACATACCTTTTGGAATTATTTTTTTGGAATTACAAAAAGTTCAACCTTGGTTTCATCAGCACATTTTCCCATGTGCTTTTGGGGGACTTGATGTTTGTTTTTGCAAATTCAGTCGGGCTTGGATGTTTTTCTTTGCAAGAAAAGGATTCCGTCTTGCCACCCTACCCCATTGCCCATTCATATGAAGAATACGGGAGATTGTTGTCACATGTAGTACACAGCCAGTACTTGCCAGAAATTCCTGCAGTTCCTTTAATGTTGCTGTAGGCCTCTTGGAAGCCTCCCTGTCCAGTTATCTTCTCGTCTTTTCATCAATTTTGGAGGGACGTCCAGTTCTTGGTAATGTCTCTGTCGTGCCATATTTTCTCCACTTGATGATGACTGTCTTCACTGTGTTCCATGGTATATCTAATGCTTTGGAAATTCTTTTGTACCCTTCTTCTGACTGATATCTTTCAACAATGAGATCCCTCTGATGCTTTGGAAGCTCTCTGCAGACCATGGCTATTGCTCTGATATGCAACTAAGAAAACGTCAGGAAAATCCTACTAGAACAGCTGAACTTTATTTGTGATTAATCAGAGTCACTTTAAATGATGGCAGGTGTGTAATGACTTCTATTTAACATGAGTTTGAATGTGATTGGTTAATTCTGAAAACAGCCACATCCCCAGTTATAAGAGGGTGTGCACACTTATGCAACCAGGTTATTGTAAGGTTTTTATTTTTCATTTTTCCCCCTCGAAGATTTCAGTTTGTTTTTCAATTGAATTGTTCGCATTATAGGTCACATTAAAAGTGGAAAAAGTTCTGACATGATTTATCTTTGTCTCATTCTTTTACATCACAAAAACCTGGCATTTTAACAGGGGTGTGTAGACTTTTTATATCCACTGTATTTCTGAAACTCAATTTTGAAGACAGCTGCCCTTGAAATCAGAGTTATACTTGTATTAATATATTACAGTAGATAGCTATTGTTTTTGAAAAGCTACAATTGTAGATGACTTGTGTACAGTCTTGTAAAAGATTCAGTCAGCTTTGGAATTCTTAATCATAAACAAAAGATTTGCGCTTATCATACAATGCCTGCAGAAAGTATTCAACTGTATTAAAGGTAGATTTTGCATCACTAATCTACACATACTATCCCATAATGTCAATGTTGAACTTTAATTTGTTGAATTAAAAGAATACATTTTAAGATAAAATGTAAATGGCAAGATGAAATGTCTTGGGTCAGTAAGTAATCTCCATTGGTATGACAGGCATACATACCTTTATGAGTACAAATTTATGCAATAAGAGTGGTTTACAGAGTCTTGAAAAGAAGAATACAGACTAGTAGATGGGTACATTTTTTTTGATAAGATATGGTTATTAATTAACCTTTGGACAGTGCATCAATATACCCAGTCAATCTTAAGATACGTGTGTCCTTCCTAATTCAGTTGCCAGAGAGGAAGGAAATCACCACGAGGTCAATAGTCATTTATAAAAATATTTTATTAGTGTGATCGGAGAAAACTCAAGATGGATCAACAACATTGTGGTTACTCTACAACACTAACATAAGTGAAAAGAAACTTCAAAAGTATAATAGAGAATAAAACCAAATATATTATCCTACTTGCACTAAGGCTGCAATGAATTTCGGCAAAGAATGTTGACGCAAAGCATTATGTTCGGAGGAAATTGAAGTATCAAAGTACAACTCTTCATGTTTTCAAGCATGGTGTGTGTTATGTATGTGCTTGTCATTGGCATGGGCTAGGCAGTTTGTTTTAGGATAAAAAGAAAAAATCCTCGATAGAGCTATGCACAGGACAAATCTTAAAGGAAAACGTGGTTCAGTTTGCTTTCCAGAGACTGGAAGACTAACTCACTTTCAGCTGGAAAACATCCTAAAACACAATGTTCCTATCTACATAACTGCAATTAGAGTGGCCTAGCTAGATTTGACTTGTGGGTCATCAGAAAGTATTTTGTGAAGACAGCTGACAGAAAATCACAATTGATATAAACTGCACATTTTAATGGAATAAAGTGGGCTTATTCATCTGTATGTTTGTGTTCCAGGTAGCAGTTATGTTTTTTGAAGCCTCAAACAGCTCTTATTTAAAGAAACACTGCA
Source organism: Esox masquinongy (assembly GCA_016801175.1). Lineage (NCBI taxonomy): Eukaryota > Metazoa > Chordata > Actinopteri > Esociformes > Esocidae > Esox > Esox masquinongy. The sequence goes on from JACXGI010004167.1 coordinate 47,522, forward strand.
CAATACACTTGTGCAGTTTCAGCCAGTAGTTGTGAACACAGTGTTCAATGAGCCAAATGGGTCCCAATTTTTGGATACTATGTCATCCAAATTGTACACACATTTCTTTTGATATCTTCTGATCCATTAGATTTTTTTAAATTTGTTATATAAATTTGTAGTGCTTAACATTCTGGAATGCATCTTAGACTCTCTGTTTCGTCTATTTAGTGTGTTAACCACCAATCAGTGTCCCATCACATTAGGTTACACAAGGTTTGTCTGACCTTCCTTTAGCAGGTTGGTGCATTATTGCAGGGGTATTTAAAATGTTAAGAGTTCCAGTCACTAAAATGTTCTCCCCATCAAAGGCCCAAACCATCATAATGAGCTTGGAGTTCGTTTATTATCCATGCCCTCACTTCTGACTTGTGCGTAGGTTTCCTCAAAATATTTATGCCCTCTTTCATAGTGACGTTTAACATTTCCACTTTTTAGAATTGCCACGGTCTCAGAACAAATCAGACAGACTGTCCGGCAATTGCTGTGGGAAGAATTAAGGTATATTTATCTGTCCTATCATCTTTGAAAGCTCGATTTTCAGGTGTTGACTTTTCTAACTTTTGAGCAAGACATTGCTACTGCCATTCTGCCATCTCTCGTTCCCACTTTTGCTACAGCGTTGAAGATAGCTTTATATTAAATTGTAAACAATTGCTTTAATTGGCTGAATTGCATAAGCGATTTAAATGAAGCAAGTGATTGAACAACACAGTTGTCTGGACCCTCCCATCTCCGATGAGCTGTCTAAACTGCACTCGTCGAAAAAAGAGAAGCTCCGTCAATATTATTAATTTATGACAAATTGATCGAGGTTTGAATCGAACCATTGCTTGTTCCGGAGCCGGACCGGGGTCCGCTAATTGGTGATCAGTCATGTCACTGAAGGAAAAGCATCGCCACAAAGCTTGTTAGCATGAAGCTGTGGCTAACAAAGTCTTAAATAAAAAGGCACATTCAACATTTATTATCTTTGCAATGATACTGGAGGGAATGTCATGAACACCATCTTGTTGATTTGGACCAAACTTGATTGTGATAAATGCAATTACTCTGATACCCCAGAGTATGAGAACACTGGTATCACCCAGACAGATTGGGATTACTATTTTTGCAGCTCAAGATTAATCGGAAATATATAGTAACGATACACAGCACATGATTACCTCAATGATTATAATATGGGAAAATGTCAGTCATTATTTCATGCTCTGTAAAATTTATTCAGTCCAACTTCTCAAAAATGGAGCCAATTCCAGCTCTTCTCTATCTACAGTGTTAATTTATGCAGTAGCTCGTGGTTGGAAGAATCTAAGGTAGAAAATGTCAACTCGGTCAAACAAGCTACATTGACATTTCCTGGAGACAAATTGGAGCGTTTTGCACTTCAAAACTGACCTTCCTGCTCCATTTAATCAGCAATAAGATCTATCGTTATAGACGTGGGCATGGACAATTCCAGCAGGTGGCACACTTACTTTAGTTGAGAAATAAGGAGTGTGCCTCTACAAAGCATGTGGGGTAAATGTGAATTTAAGACTGCCTGTGTGTGTGTGTGTGTGTGTGTGTGTGTGTGTGTGTGTGTGTGTGTGTGTGTGTGTCATTGAGCAAGCAGAAGAGGAAAAGAGAGAATGTAATATGTTTGTGTGTAGGAGTAAAGCACATTGTTCAAGCTGGAGATTCTGAGAAGAAAATGTTTTACCTTCCACCTCAGACTTTCATTTCTGTTCAAATACCTGAGATACTTTCATATAACAGGTGGACACTTACAATCAGTCGAAGTGGGAAGTTCTGAAAAGGTTCTTGTGTTTCCATTGGAAGGAGTAGTTGTTTTGATATTCTGATTTGTTGGTTTCAGTGGTATTTTATTGGCGTTGGTTACTGTAGGAGGAAATTCACCATTTGCTGAGGAGACAAAGAGACAAATGACAAATTAGGGGCACAGATATGAACTTCCTGGAATTGTTCAATAATAAACTGTCATTTTCCTTTTCAATTCAAGACATTTAAACATTCTAGACTTAAGAACATTGCCCAGAGTTAAAATGGGTCAATACTTGAAAAGAAAAGCTCAATAACCACTAATCTGAAATGGCAGATTTTCTTGTCAAATTGGAGGCACTCAATCTTCAAAACCTATTAGGTTTAATATAGGGGTGCAGGTGGTAAGGCGGGGTAATAGGTCCAGGGCTTTCACACCACCAGCTCAAGCCAAGGAATCCTCTAGACATAGTAACCAATGTCCCAACCTATCCCAAGGCCTATGATCATACAACTGACAAGTGCATTGATATTTTCCCCATGAACTTCTAATCCAGATATTAATATTAAGGACTGTGTGTTCCTGTATACAGTTCCAACACCATCGTGGCAGACGACACCACGGTGGTAGGCCTGATCAGTGACAATGACGAGTCAGCCAACAGGGAGGAGGTCAAGTGTCTGGCAGCATGGTGCTTTGACAACAACTTGGCCCTCAGTGCAAAGAAGACAAAGGAGCTCATTGTGGATTACAGGAAGTCTAAAGGCTGCAGTCACGCCCTGGTTCTCAACGATGGCACTAAGGTGGAGCGTGTCCAGCTTCAAATTCCCCTCCTGGACCCACAACACCTCAATCCTGGTCAAAAAGGCACAGCAGCGCTTGTACTTTTTTAAGGAGGCTGAAGAAGGCCCACCTGTCTTCCGAGATCCTTGTGAACTTATACCGCTGCACAATCGAGAGCATTCTGTTGAACTGTGCCACAGTGTTTTGGCGGATGCTCCGTAGTCGACCGGAAGGCCCTGCAATGGGTGGTGAAAACCGCCCAGCACATCACTGGTGCCCAGCTCCCAGCCATCGTTGACCTCCAGCGCCAACGACGTCTACGTAAGGTGCGCGGCATCATCAGAGACCCTTCACATCCATGCCACAAACTGTTTGCCCTTCTGCCATCAGGCAGGAGATACAGGTCACTTTGTTCACGCACCAGCAGGCTCAAGAACAGTCTCAAAGACCTTGTTGCACTACTCCCTTGTACTACTGGACTCTGACACTGCCTTGCAAAATCTGATAAGGAAGTTTTCAGTTGTTACATGTACATGTCTACCTTGGGAACCTCATTGCTGCAATTTGCTCAATTGCACAGTCAGAATTCCCATTTGCATTTGCATTTGTCTCATCGGACAACTGTTCATTCCCCACTTGTACATACATTATACTTAATACTAGTACATTTTCTGCCCTCCCCTATTTGCCTTCATTGCTCATTTCGAATTGCCATTTGTACTGTATTTGCCTTCACTGCACATCTATACATTCCACTTGTAACATATACTATACTTAATACTTGTAAATTTGCCCTCTTCTATTTCTATTTCATTGTACTGTACTCATACTGTTCAATGACAAAGTTGAATCTAATTTAATCTATTAGGTATTTTGCAGTCTGTGAACTGAGCCTGAGTACTGCGCTATATTGACATGGGTGTGAATACTAGAAGGAAATCCACTACCTGACTACCTGGATGCAGTGCGGAAGAGCATAACTCTTTCTGATTATGCAGCTGCCAGACCAGGGGTTAACATGAGTTTCTGATTGGTCTGTTCCACAATCAGCAGTATGGAAACTGTCTGAGGCAAAGTAGAAATAGCCAATCACCACCTCTGATTGTAAGGAGGTCAACTTTCCTAAAAAATGATGCGACCAATCAACCATTCAGAAAATGGTAAGGGAAAAGATGAAACTATCAAAATGGTGATTTGGTTATGACACCTTCATGGTATGGTTACAAGCAATGGAAACTAATGTGTTTAGAATTCTCCAAAAACATTTCATTCAAAGTGTTCAATTTCAAAAAGTTGGAAGAGATTTTTGGATGAACTAACGCTATGTCAGATTAGGTTGTGTGAAATACATCATCACAGTATTGTCAAAGTCCTTGCAATATCTTTGTGGGATCGATTCAAATGTTAATAGCAAACTTATATCATACTGGTCTGCCAGTCACTCATGAACATTGTGACATTCTGTCCATGAAAGGGACTGTGATCCATCTGTCGGCTGTCTATATTAAAATTTCATGAGCACCCTGGATCTCTCTCTGCAATCCCCCCCCAAAAAATCTCCAAAATAATTTCCAGAAATTTCTTTTTTGTATGTATATTGTATTTGGACCTTGATCAGAAAATTATGAAATTCAAAGACAAATGTGATGTAATTTGTTTGAGTAAAATACTAATTTTGCAAAACAAATGCACCAACTGGTTTCTTGCTAAGAATCAATGAAGTCTTAAGGTCTTTCCCAAACAAAAATAACTGTCAATTAATTTACTATGGAATTATATTAAAGGAGCAACACAAATTAGGCTCAATTTAGTTAGGAATTGTTTTGAATACTGTTGAAAAGATACCAGAATATTATTTAGAAGAATATAATTCAAGTACTGTAAAAATAAATAAAAATCCTATCAATGGTACCAGTCAGTAGGACACAGATGTCTTTGCAGTATCTCTGGACCACACACAGAGTGCAGTCAGCATCACATTCCTCAGAATTTAAAAAGTATTCATGCTACACTGAATGCCTTAATTACATTTATTTATATACAATCCTGTTTCCAAAAAAGTTGTGATGCTGCATAACATGCAAATAAATAAAGAATGCAATGATGTGCAAATCATTTATCCCTATATTTAACTGAAAACAGTACAAAGATAAAAAAAAATGTGTTTGTTTCTGGAAAAATACATGCCCATTTGGAATTTGATGACAGCAACTTTCAAAAAAGTTGGGACAGGTGCATTATTATCACTTGTGACGGCTGCTCCGCATGGCACAGCGTGCTCTCTCCCTCTCCGGCGCTCCACCTCGCCGCTGTACTAACCGCCGGCTAGAGCAGATGGCAGCAGCACACCCATCACACCCACACACCTGTTTTCTGTTAGCCATTATGTCTATTTAGGTTCCTTGTTTTCACCCACACCTCACAGGTTATTGTGTCTATGTTTGTTGAGACCGTGCGGTGCTGTTCCTTTTTGATAAAAGACAAGACACGTGATTCCATGTGTCAGTGTTGTTTTGTTACTTTCGGTTTTGCCTCTCCATTACGCACTTGTTGCCCTCGCACCTCACACCACCAGCGTTTGGGAACTGAGGAGACCAATTGCTGTAGTTTTGAAAGTGAAATTGTTTCCCATTCTTGTTTGATATTGGATTTCAGCTGCTAATCAGTTTGGGGTCTCCTTAGTCGTATTTTTCGTTTCATAATGCGCCAAATGTTTTCAATGGGTGACAGGTTTGGACTGCAGGCAGGCCAGTTTAGCACCTGGACTCTTACTACAGAGCCATGCTGTTGTAATACGTGCAGTATGTTGTTTGGCACTGTCTTGCTGAAATAGCAAGGCCTTCCCTGAAGACGGCGTCATCTGGATTGCAGCATATGTTGCTCCAAAACCTGTATATATTGTTCAGCATTAATGGTGCTTCCACAGATGTGGAAGTCATCCATGCAATGTGCACTAATGCACCCCCATACCATCACCGATGCTGGCTTTTGAAATGTGCAAAGATAACAAGCAGGATGGTCCCTCTCCTCTTTAGTCAGGAGGACACTGGGTCCATAATTCCCAGAAACAATTTAAAATTTTGATTTGTCAGACCACAGTTCAGTTTTCCACCTCTCAGTCAGAAGGCAGCAGCATTTCTGGATCTTGTTCATATATGGTTACTTCTTTACATGATAGAGTTTTAACTTTGTGGATGCAGCGACATACTGTGTTCACAGACAATGGTTTTCAGAAGTGTTTCTGAGCCCATGCAGTGACTTCCACTACAGAATCGTGTCTGATTTTAATGCAGTGCCACCTGAGGGCCAGAAGATCATGGCCATCCAATACTGGTTTTCGGCCTTGTCCCTCGCGTACAGAGATTTCTCCGGATACTCTGAATCTTTTAATGATATTATGTACCGTAGATGATGAGATCCCCAAACTCTTTGCTCACACAGTGAAACCCTCCCCATCTTTTCTTCTGAAAGAATCATCCTCTCTGGGATGCTCTTTTTATACCCTATCACTTTACTGACCTGCTACACTTAATTAGTTGTGAGATGTTCCAGCAGGTTTACTTTTTTTAGCATTTTGTTGCACCTGTCCCAGCTGTTTTGAAAGGTGTTGCTGGCATCAAATTCAAAATGGGCATATTTTTTTCAAGAAACATTAACATTTCTCAGTTTCAGTATCTGATGTTGTCTTTGTACTATATCTATTGAATATAGGGTCTAAATGATTTACCCATCATTGCATTATGTGTTTATTTACATTTCGCGCAGCGTCCCAACTTGGAAACGAGGTTGTAGTTAAAGTAGCCAGCTGCAAGATTTTCACCATCCAAAAGCAGAACAATGCTAATTATATTTGAAACGGTATGGTAGAAAGATGCTATTTGAAATGGAACACTTCACAAATAGTTTATTATCCATGTGCTCACACACCATCCCATCACTCTCTTATCCCTGGACCCACAGTATTTGATTTCGGCGACCCATCTTCCCCTACACTAGTCAAAACACACACAGTAAGATTCTGTTGGAAGTGATGAATCCAGCAGTGCTGTACAAAGGAAAATAATGCAGTACCAGTCCCAAAGGAATAAAGCTCTTGAGAAAACGTATACAGTCACCACTTTTGAGCAATTGAGGAATACACAAGCATATATAGGTAGGTAAGCTATACAACCAACTTTGAAGTAGTAAGCTACCTATTTCTCTGTCCTGTGCCACTAGCCTAGGACACATATGTTACAGTTATATAACACAGGAAGGATATGCAATAACGATGGGAATTCCAAACCAGACATTCTATAAAGTTAGCTAGATTACCATGCTCCCTAGCGTACCCTATATCTCAAGAATTACGGTCCCTGGGAACTATTGTAAAAACCGCAATTACGTTCTAAGCCAACATATCTAGTTGCCATTACGTCAGTCAAGAACGTTATATATTTAGAAAAATAAATCGATGTGTATGGTAATAATCCAAGAGTTTTGTAGGATTTCACCTATCCAAATAAGGCAATTTATGTAGACCATCCCCACTCAACATCCCCACTCAAGCCAAATCAGTTGTTTTTAAAAGAATAATACAATACGAAAACCTGTATGGAGAGCGCCGCGTGTGGCCATTCAAAATGTGGATTGATATATAACGTTCTTGACCGACGTAATGGCACTAGATATGTTGGCATAGAACGTAATCGCGGTTTAACAATAGTTCCCAGGGAACGTAATTCTTGAGATATACGGTAGCCCTAGCTGCTATATCGGGAGTCGTAAATACACGGCTATTCCCCTTGTTGACGATAGAGTGGTGAAATTGCACATATGGCATTAAGGGCCTTTCACATCTTTATTATTCCAACTTCTTGTTAGACTTTTTTACTTCTGTATTATTCCCTCAAAACTCAATTGATAAAATCAATTTTCCAAATTTTCAGTCCAACTAAACAGAATAATAAATGACTCATAGTTCAGATTCTGCCTTGACTGAATCCCAATAATGTCAAGCAACTACAGTCCAATTTCCAACCTGCCCTTTCTTTCAAAATTGCTTCAAATTGTTATTTTACCAATTCTTAATTCTATTATACACAGCAACAAGTTTACCAAGCACACTGCTTGTAACCAACAATCTGCATAAAACCTTCCAGTCTTACTTCCTTGCAGCACACATATTAAAAGCAGAAAACATATTAATTCTTGATAGCAGCTGATGACGGAGACACTAGAATCATTTTGCTTCAGGAAATGACAGCAGCCACAGTAAATCATGAGATTCTCATCAGCAGACTAAAGAAATTGCCTTTATGATCTGGTACAGCACTCTGGTGGTTTCACTAGCACAGTATCTGACTGACAGACAAGCATTTGTAAAACTTGGAAATTATAAATCCAACCCCTGAGTCACTCAATGGGTCCCTCAGGTATCCGTAATGGGGCCGCTCTTGATTTCTATATAGTACATACAGTGGATATAAAAAGTCGACACACCCTTGTGAAAATGGCAGGTTATTGTGATGTAAAAGAATGAGACAAAGGTAAATCATGTCAGAACTTTTTCCACTTTTAATGTGACCTATAATGTGAACAATTCAATTGAAAAACAAACTGAAATCTTCGAGGGGGAAAAATGAAAAATTAAAACCTTACAATAATCTGGTTGCATAAGTGTGCACACCCTCTTATAACTGGGGATGTGGCTGTGTTCAGAATTAACCAATCACATTCAAACTCATGTTAAATAGAAGTCATTACACACCTGCCATCATTTAAAGTGACTCTGATTAATCACAAATAAAGTTCAGCTGTTCTAGTAGGATTTTCCTGACATTTTCTTAGTTGCATCTCAGAGC
>JACXGI010004168.1:0-55815 GCA_016801175.1 Esox masquinongy
AAGACAAAACTGGCAGACAATCAGGTGACCTCCTCCTCTGCTGCCTCCTCCTCTGCTGTATGATAGCTGCAACCCTGGTCAGCCTACTGGTGATTTCTGTGGAGTCTAGAATCCACAGGGACTGCCAAGGGCGGGCCTGGAAATTGACTCTGACAGCCGAACCGAACGATCAAAGAGACCAGATGTCACCACACGTAAATGCACTTACACTGCACCCTCACACTGCACCTCAACACTTCCACCACTCACCCACACACTCCAAGAACACATTCTGGTGACTCTCTCACCTATACATTACAGTTACACGACAAGCTAAATATAAGTTTTACACTGTATGCATGTCTTTCATCATTTCAACCCCCAAAAGGGAGCTAATCAGGAGCAGGTCCTCTCATTGATCGAGGTATCCAGGTGCGATGGTCTACCATCTGTAGGGCCAGGGGGGTCCATAGGAGAAAAGGGAGGACCAACTCTCATCCCGCCCTTGCCCCCAATTCACGACCAAATTTAGACCAGAGGTAAGAAGCAGACGAACTCTCCTCCGTTAGTGAACCATACTGTCTGCAGGGGAGACAGAGAAGCCCATATAGAATGTTTATTTACCCCAGGGTCTCCTGCAACTGTAGTAAGTCTCTTATCTGCTTCACCAAAATCTTCTGCCCAAATGTGTAAAACAGCTTTGTGGGACCAGGAAAAGAAGGAAGCAGTTATAGGCAACAATTGCCCAGAGAGAGTAATGATAACCCACATGCCCGTAAGATATGAAGTTACAATTGTGTTCTCTGTGATGCTATTTCAAGAGTGTTGCATCTGTCTGAAAGGCATTTTATAATTCATGACTTTTCAGTGTCATTTAAATCTCTTTTTTGGCCCATTTTACCTGAGGTCATGAAGCTGCCTAATAATTATGCCCACCTTGATATAAGGTGTTATTCACTGTTGCCACACCCTCCCTCATTACACAAATACATATCACCTGGAAATGATTCAATCCAATGAGCATTCAAGTTTATATGGTTTAGAGTTGGAAAATGTGCATAGAAATAATAATACGATCAGAATACTTATTTTCATCAGTACACTGAATAGCCAAAACATTGACCACTCAGAGGTGAAGCGAATAAATAATAAGGGCACATGTCAAGATCTGAGTAGTTTAAATGGTAAGCAAACAGTCAGTTATCTTAGTCAACGTGTTGGATGCAGAGAAATGGACAGGAGTAAAGACCTGAGCAAATTGTTATGGCTAGACGACCGGGTCAGAGAGTCTCTGAAACGACAAGGCTCGTGGGGTGCCTCCAGTCAGCAGTGATGAGCTCCGACAGTTGTCCAAGGAGGGACAAACCACAAACCAGCGAAAGGGGGTTGGTCACGAGGGCAAAGAAAGCTATCCCGTCTGATCCAAATCAAGAGAAGAAAATTGTAATGATTGATACTGGAGAAATGTGTCAACACACAGTGCATTGCACCCTGCTGTGTAGACAGAGTGCCCATGCTGACCCATGTCCGGGCCTTCATGTCAACTTTAATTTGACACATGCCATTTACCTAAACATCATTCTAGACCAGGTACACCGCTTCATGGCAATGGTATTCCCTGATGGCAGTGGCCTCTTTCAGCAGGATAATGCACCAATGCTACACCGCACACATTATTTGTGAATGGACTGAGGAACATGATGTTCAAGTTATTGTCCTGGCCTCCAAATTCCCCAGATCTCAATCCTATTAAGCATCTGTGGGATGTGTTGGACCAACAAGTCCGATCCACAGTGGCTCCACCCGGCAACTTACAGGACTGGAAGGGTTTGCTTCTAATATATTGGTGCCAGATACCACAGGACACCTTCAGGGGTCTTGTAGAGTCCATGCCTTGGTGGGTCAGAAATACCAACAGCTTATTAGGCAGGTGGTCATGTTTTGGCTCAGCAGTGTATACTGTAATCGAAATTTTAGCTTCAAATGTGTACCCATTCAAATGAACCTTAGTATACTACTAAAAAGGATGGTTTTTCAGTAGGATAATTACACAATGTTTTATGGTAAAGACCCCGGGAGTGGCTGTGGCTGACAAGTGCTTAGAACATACAGGGTACCTGTACACTCCCACCCTTAAAAGAAGAACCTCTAATGGTTTGCGACTCAAGACATAAAAAGTATACAGAACACTTTCAACGTGCAAAGGCATCCACACAGGATAGAAAAGAAATCATACATCTCTAAACACGAGACAATGCATCTGGTACAGGCAACACAAGAACGTGGTTACCTGGCCGCAGAGGACGAGAAACAGCATGTTTGTCATAATGACGTTTCATACATCTCTGCGAGGAAGACAGGGCTTCCTTTGCCAGCGCACAGGCACCATGTAAGCAGGCCCACCGATAGGGGGGGACAAACGGGTCTGTTGTCCCGGGCCCAGGGTAGGGGGGGGCCCAGAACTGACATTGGGTTGACATTAAAGGGCCCATCTAAGATTATCTCGTCCCGGGCCCAGGCAAGACTGTCAGCTGGCCTGCATGTAGGCGCACACGAAAGCGACTCACGTAGTCTAATACATTGGCCTTTTCACACACGCCTTCTGATAAAAACTGATCATTAAAGACTTTCACAGGTCCTCTGACCGTGTGTCCAAACACTAGTTCAGCCGGGCTGAACCCTAGGGATTCCTGTACTGTCTCACGGACAGCAAACAAAACTAGAGGAACTCCCTCATCCCAATCCTTCTCGGATTCCAAACAATATTTACGGAGCATAGACTTCAGTGTCTGATGCCACCGTTCAAGCACACCCTGAGACTCTGGATGATATGCGCTTGACACATGATGCGTTATTGACAAGGTTTTTAACACTTGTTTGAAAAGCTTAGAAAGGAAATTTGAACCTTGATCAGTTTGTAACCAGCTTAGGTAAACCAAATGTTGAAAAGAATTTAATCAAGGCTTTGCTCACCACCGGAGCAGTAATCCTTCGCAGAGGAATGGCCTCTGGGTATCGTGTGGCCACACATAAACTGGTTACCATCTTTTGTTTTTTGGTAATGGTCCAACACAATCAACAACCACATGTTCGAAGGGTTCACCTATGGCGGGTATGGGACAAAGAGGAGCGGGAGGAATAACCTGGTTTGGTTTTCCAGTTACCTGGCAGGTGTGGCATGTCCGACAGTACTGAGCCACATCCTGTTTTAAACTGTGCCAAAAAAAAAGGTTGCAGCACCCGATCATAAGTCTTGGTGACTCCCAAATGACATTTAGCAAGGCTTTTGTCACCCTTTTGGTTAGCAACCAGCTGCTCACGAGTTACTGCTAACTGTATTGCATCAGCAACACGGTCCACATTCTTCTTCCTGATCCTGGGCTGTTTTTCAGACCCAACCAGTTCACCAGAGGTAGCACTCAAGCTATCCTCCTGGTCAAACTCTCTAGACAGAATAGTGTTCGACAATTCTATCACATCACCCGTTCGTCGTGCCTGAGCACGTGTGACAGCACAAGCGGGGAAAACATGTGGATAACTCTGTGCCAGCTCCTCCAAAAGAGACTGGTCAATTTCATCCAACATCTCCAATATAGGTATTACCTTTCCACCGGCAATATTGTTGCCCATTACAAATGTCACCCCTTTTACGGGCAACATAGCACGTACTCCAACTCTGAACAATCCACTGACTAGCATGTACGTGTGTACGTTCACAAAGTGCAATGGCACTGGGACACTTCCCATTTCAATTCCCTGGACTAACACACTGGATCCACAGTGTGTAGTTTCGGAGAAGGGCAACACGTCAGATAGGATGAATGACTGCGCCACACCAGTATCTCTAAGGATCCTAACCGGACGCTGAGACACATCGTTACCTGATAGGGAAACAAATCCCTCAAATATGAATGGTTCATAACTGCGATCTGAGACTGGGACCTTCACGCCACATTTGCCATGAGGCACCTGTCGTTTCTCTGACCTCACAACAGTACGAATTAGCCCAACACCTGTTGGCGGCTTGGCGCGCAGAGGTGTCCCTTGTTTGCATTTCAGCAGGAAGCACTCATTAACCATATGTCCTGGCTGATGACAATAAAAGCATTGACGTACGTCTTTCAGCTGAGTTTGATGTACTGTTGGTCGACTAGGGCTAGGAGCCGGCGGCTCCGCAGCTCTACTCTCCGTACGAGCCGAGAATACGCTCTTGTGCATCAACACAAATTCGTCTGCCAATACAGAAGCTTCCGACAGTGAGTGCACTTTGTTCGTTTAGGTAAACAACAATGCGTTCGGGTAAGCAATTTTTAAACTCCTCCAACAAGAGTAACTCCCGAAGAGAATTAAAATCAGTCACCTTACAAGCAGTGAGCCATTTGTCAAACAGATTTCCCTTGTCTCTAGCAAACTCCACGTAAGTCTGGGTGGATTACTTTTTATGGGACCTAAATCTCTGTCGATATGCCTCAGGAACAAGCTCGTAGGCACGAAGAACAGTTGCTTTGACCACGTCAATTCAAACTGTCTTGAAGAGGTAGCGCTGACAAAACCTCTTGGGCTTTGCCCGTCAATTTACACTGGAGCAGTAAGCACCATACCTCTTCAGGCCATTTGAATGCCACCACTATATGCTCAAACACGCTAAAGTAAGAGTCAGCCTCTGACTCTCTGAACACTGGTACCAAGGCGATCTGTCTGCTAATATCAAAAGTAGTAGAAGACCCCGCTGGTGAGGATGGCTCACTAGCAAGCACAGCACGAGCAGAGGCTAACCTCGCTGTCTCTGCCTCCAGTTCCATCTTACGCAATTTTTGATCAAGCTTACGCATCTCCAGCTCTTGATCAAGTCTACGAGTCTCCTGCTCTATTCTACGTGTCTCCTGCTCTGCCTCAAGTCTGCGCAACTCCTGTTCGGCCTCGAGTTTGCGCGACTCCTGTTCTGCCTCGCGTTTACGCGACTCCCGTGCTGCCTCGAGTTTACACATCTCCAACTGAAGAGTCTCTCGCCTGATCTGTGCTCTCTCTTCCGCCTCCACCTGGAGCCGTGTCGAGCGGTGTTACGCATGCAGGTACCTTGTATGTGCGTTTGTGTTTTTCCCCTCCTGCCGTTTTCCCAGGTGTCCCTTATGTTCCTGATTGTGCTCGTTGGTGTTTCCCACCTGGCAGTCATGAGTGCATCGCCTGACTGCTGACGTGGAGCAATCAGTGGACACCCCTCCTAATTGCACCACCTGTTCATTTTCCATTACCCAATCGCATCACACATCCCTGGTTTAAAAACCCAGTCAGTTGGTTCTCCCAGAGAGACTCTTTTGATTTACCCCACATGGACATAGACACTCTTCAAAGAGATACATACCTTTTTTGATAGACAGACACTTTGTTCATACATACATCACTTAGTTTAGCACATACATCTCACTTTGTCCTGTTTCATGTGAGTATGTATTGCTGTGGTGTTTTGTTTGGTGTTGTCTTGTCAATTGTTTGCTGTGTGCTGTTTAGTCCTTGTTCAACCTGTGTGTTTTTGTTTGTCCCTGTGTCCCTGGGAAAAGGGGTTTTTAGCAAGTTGCCCTTGGGCATACACAACCCGTGTCAGCTAAGCGGTTCTTGAGGCAGGCAAGTTCTGTTTAGGGGTGTTTTGACTATATTATTTCATTTCTAGAGTCCAGCTCAGCCCCTTTTCCCTACCCTCTTTACCGTGTGTTTACAATAAGCGTAAGCGTTTGACGGTAGCTTTGGTTGTCTGTGTCGTTTGTTCTCACTGTTCCTGTACACTACACCACTTTGCATGAGTTTTATGTTACGGGTCTCTGTACCATCCACCCTAGACTGCTAGAGCCACAGGATTCGTAACATAACGTGGGGGCTTGTCCGGGATATCTCATTGATACCCATGCCACTCATGCACCTTGGTTTCAGTGTCTAGTTCAGTGTTGAACTGTGCACTTGATGACTGTCTTCACTGTGTTCCATGGTATATCTAATGCTTTGGAAATTATTTTGTACCCTTCTCCTGACTGATATCTTTCAACAATGAGATCCCTCTGATGTTTGGAAGCTCTCTGTGGACCATGGCTTTTGCTCTGAGATGCAACTAAGAAAATGTCAAGAAAATTCTACTAGAACAGCTGAACTTTATTTGTGATTAATCAGAGTCACTTTGAATGATGGCAGGTGTGTAATGACTTCTATTTAACATGAGTTTGAATGTGATTGGTTAATTCTGAACACAGCCACATCCCCAGTTATAAGAGGGTGTGCACACTTATGCAACCATGTTATTGTAAGGTTTTTATTTTTCATTTTTCCCCCTCGAAGATTTCAGTTTGCTTTTCAATTGAATTGTTCGCATTATAGGTCACATTAAAAGTGGAAAAGGTTCTGACATGATTTATCTTTGTCTCATTCTTTTACATCACAAAAACCTGGCATTTTCACAGGGGGGTGTAGGCTTTTTATATGCACTGTATCTACCCTCATTGGCTGTGTGGTAGGTTTTAAAGTCCATTAAACAAAGGATTGCTGTACTGTAACGTTGCAGTGTAGTTTCGAAAATGCAGCACTTTTCTATGTACCAGTCTTCCGAAATGAGGGGGCGGGACGTAAACGTTCAGCGGTAGCCAACTTTGGCACATACTGTACAGTACAGGTACTTTAGAAAAATTAACGTTACGGACCCTTTTGGCAGGAAAACAAACGCTAGCAGCCATAGGGTCCATGTAAGGCTTATCAATTTATCAATCTCATTAATACCTGTAAAAAAAAATTTATAATGGGTTGAAAATTCAATTTTTTTAATATTTTTCAATCAAAACACTTCAGTTTGGTTTATGGAATCATATTTTTTATTCACGGATATTAATTAGATGAATAAACTGATAAGCATTACATGGACTGTTTCGTAACATTGTTGACATGAGTAACTAAGCTGATATTATGGATATTAATAAGATTAATAAACTGATAAGTGTTTACACAGACCCATTATGTTTGCATTAGTTCATTTACTTTTTTCCAGTTTTTGTTGAACTTCATACAGTATAATTTCCTAATGTACAGGTGCATCTCAAAAAATTTGAATATCGTGGAAAAGTTAATTTTTTTCCCATAATTCAAATCAAAACGTGACACCTTCATATATTCTAGATTCATTACACATTAAGTGAAACATTTAAAGTCTTTTTTGTTTCAATCTTGATGATTACGGCTTGCAGCTCATGGAAATCAAAAATCCAGTATCTCATAATATTAGAATAAAAAATGTATAATTGTGACGGTGAGGTGACGGACAGCTCCGTCATCTCCCGCTTTTCCCGGTTTCCCATGGATCATGAACTCACCCCGGACTCCTTCATTTGTCTTGTCTCCAATTGTCACTCACACCAGGTCCCAATTAAGTCATCAGTATGTGTTTAAATGTTTCTCCTCTGCTCCCCTCATTTGTCGGTCATTGTTCCATGTCTCCGTTTGTTCATGTCTGTGTTGAGTGTTTCGTTTTTGTTAGTACCTTTGCTTTTCATTTCGTTCGTTGTTTAAGTGCTCGGTGTTTATTTTCAATTAAATTCAAAACATCGACTGCCACTCTGCCTGCGCCTGGTTCCTACCTCTCCACCACTACACCATCCGTGACAGAAATGTCGACTACAGCTCCCTCTAAGTAATGTGTTCACACATATTAAAACTGAAAATTTATAATCCTGATAGTCATTTTAAATGTGTATTTCATTCAAACTTCTCACTCATGTTAGTCCTACTCAGTCCTGTTACCCTTAATTTGAGTAACAACTAGAAGTAACTGGACTGACTTTTTAGCATATAGCATTAGAAAATACATGAAACATAGCCACATGACACCAATGCTAATAGCATGAGAACATTTAGCACCTTCAAGTGGTTTACCAAAAGTAAAAAAAAAAAATATATAATTAATTTAGATAACAGGACTGTATATTGAGATTGAAATTCAGTTCTTTTACTTTATTTTAGCTATAATTATCTGTATTTAATTTGTATATACAAGTAATGCAAATTTCCATAAAATAATGGTAAATGCAATTGGTTTTTAGAATGTAAAATACTGTATTTCTACTGAATATTTTTGTGAAAAAAGGATGCATGTCTGTAAAAAAACAGAAATATTAATGGTTTTGAATTTACTCACATTTCCTGTTATTCTACATGACAATTGTTAAAAAATAAGTTTATCCCTGTAATTTCATAGTATTCTACCATTTTTCATAAATACAGAAAAAAAAACATGTAAAATTGACCAGTTTAAGTACGGTAAAAAAAACATCTATTTTTTTACAGTGTATCACAAACAGTTGGTATCCACTATTGAGGGGCCCCACACAAGCTGATAAGCATGTGGAGCCAGTAACTCAAGAGGGGACACTAACAGGCCATATAAAGTTAGGATATAGAATGCAGGTATGTGATTGGAAGACAGACAGGTATTGGAGGGGATGTGCTGGAGGATAATGGACTGTGTAATGCTTGGCTATGACCACTGATCGCCTCCTATGTGTATTGGCATAAAAGACTGTGTTAGCTTTGTAATTATTGGAGAACATGTAAGAACTATGGAAGATCAACATCTTGGACTCATGCTAAATAAAGATTCTCCCCTGACTACTGGATGAATTAATTTTGTTCATGGATCAAAAGTGGACAGAATCTAACAGTAGGATATCTAACAGTAGGTTTGGAAATGTTAACAGTGCAATAATCATCATAACATCTCCACCTATACACATGGTTGGGAACATTGTATGAGGAGGGGACATAGTGCTCCCTCCTGTATTTAGGTGGGTCCAATACCACGTATCATCTTTCAACACTGGGCTTGTCAGTACATAGCAATCCCCATCTTCCACATACTATAAGCTTTCCAATCAACGTTCCGTCTCCCTTTCTGTATTTTTTAAATTTTCCCCTGCTCGTATTCCTCCAACTTCTCTTTCAACCCATACACCTGTCTTTGGCTAAAGCTGCCATTCGTCAGAAAGGCCAAAAACTCCCAAAGATAAAATTGTTCACATGTCCACACACCATACTTATCTTTCATTATCTCTGCTGTTCCAACGTAACAACGAGGGACAATGAATGGTTTACTGCCGCACTTACACTTGTTCCCGATTTTATCCAGACAATTTTGTCTCAATTAACGTGCCTAGCATGCGTTAATATGCTCGTCAGCCTGCAAGTGAGATACATAAAAGGTCCAACCTTTAATGCAGATTTCAAACCCGCGGGCTGACCGCAACTGTATTGTGCTCTTACCTACAAAATTAAATTTACAAATTTCCCTGTGAAACCTATACTGATTAAGCACGAGTCACGGCTCCAGTCAGACACTCCTACTCAACCCTGCAAAGGATAGCCCTCTTTCGGGGGAGGTTTGAGCTGCAGAGATCTCTCTCTGGCCGTGCATGGTTAACCTGTTTGGAAAAAGACTTGAACCGAGCAGAATTAGGATTCCGGACAAGCCCCCAAAGTGTGAGGGCAGTTTCAAAAGTCCAAATAGTTTACGAAAATGGTAGGTAAGACAAAGGAAAACTCTATTGCACAATTAACAGTTTATTCTTGCAAGGAGAGAGTACACAAGTCACAAAGTAACAGTGAATAATCTCTACATTAATACAGGACAATCACCAGTACTTAAGGAAAAAGGGTGTGGTAAGAGGCTGCACCGCTGTCCTATGTCAATAATATATATTCCCTTTGTTCTGTCAATGCCTATGTTTTAACCAAGGGGCAGGCTGTCCTCCCCCTCATTAAACCAACAACCTGTAGGTAACCATTTCAACTCTGAAGGGACACACAGTATCTGGACAAAGAACAGATACACTGATGGTTTAAACAGACAGACAGATTGATGGATAACCCAATGATCGATAACCCAATGATCTGATACCATTCAATGATGACCATAAACAAATACCCGATCATCCTCTCCTACATTCCTTTTCTTATCTAAAAATAGTGACTCAGTACTTTTAACTAGTAACTAATTTATACATGTATATGTAACGAGGACGCGCAAAGAGGACGCACGCTCGCTCTCCCGGCGCGGTGTTCGGCAGGAATGATCTGCCCCCTCCGGCGCACCCCGTCGCCAGGCCTGAGCCCATGGAGGTGGGAGGTGCTGCACAGAGGGAGACGGTGCGGTCTAGGGAGTGCTCCTTTTGTTGGAGGAAGGGGCACTCTGCCTCCCATTGCTACCAACAGAAAAGGGTTGAGCGGAGGAAGCCTAACACCCCTACACCGAGTCAGGTGAGTAGACCACACACACTGTCAGGGCCCTCTGCAAATCACATGACACTCTTGGTGACCTTCCCTGATTTTCTTGTTAATTCTCAGTGTAAGGCGCTCGTAGATTCAGGCGCAGCTGGGAATTTTATGGACAGCGGTTACGCACAGAGGTTGTGTATTCCACTGGTGCCACTAACCACGCCTGGGTCCCTTACGGGCTTAGACAGTAAACCTCTGGGTACTGGATTAGTAAAGTACATCACGGTGCCCCTCACTATGACTATCCAACACTCCCATACAGAACAGATTGAGTTTCACATTATTTGTTCTCCTGCTTTTCCGGTGGTGTTGGGGCTTCCGTGGTTATCGGGACACGATCCTACTATTTCTTGGTCGCAGAGGGTGTTGACTGGGTGGTCTCAGCGGTGTCAGGAGAGGTGTCTAGGTGTTTCCGTTGGTGCGACGTCGGTGGAAAGTCCAGACAATGTCTCCGCAGTGCGCATTCCTCCAGAATATGCCGATTTAGCGTTGGTGTTTTCTAAAACCATGGCTAGCAAACTACCACCACATCGGTCTGGGGATTGTGCGATAAACCTAAAGGTAAATGCTGTGCCACCTTATTGACATGTGTATGCCCTGTCGCAGGCAGAGACGGCGGCGATGGAGACCTATGTGGCCAAATCCCTGCGGCAGGGACAGATCTGCCGTTCAACCTCTCCCGCCTCCTCGAGTTTCTTTTTTGTGAAGAAGAAAGGGGGCGGTTTGCGTCCATGCATTGACTACAGGGTGTTAAACAAAATGACAGTACGGTACTCCTATCCTATTCCCCTGATTTCCAATTATATTGAGTCAATGCATGGGGTGCGCTTCTTCACAAAATTGGACCTCAGGAGTGCGTACAATTTGGTGAGAATCCGAGAGGGAGACGAGTGGTTGACAGCCTTCAGCACCACCACGGGGCACTATGAATACCTGGTGATGCCGTATGGGTTAATGAATGCACCGGCAGTGTTTCAGTCCTTTGTGAACGATGTGTGGACATGCTGGGACACGGAGTGGTGGTTTACATCGATGACATCCTCGTGTATTCTTGATCGCGTGTCAGCCGTGCATAATTGGCCCATTCCTACCTCTGTTAAGGCGGTACAGCGGTTTATTGGGTTTGTCAATTTCTACCGTAGGTTTATTCGGGGTTTCGGTAAGATAGCGGCTCCTATCACATCCTTGTTGAAGGGTGGGCCGAGCCGGATTACCTGGTCGACCGGGGCAGACAATGCATTTCGCACCCTGAAGAGAATGTTCACCTCTGCTCCAGTTCTGGCTCACCCAGATGCCGTTCATAGTGGAGGTGGATGCCTCGGAGGTGGGAATAGGTGCAGTCCTATCCCAACAGTTGGGTACCCCTCCTAAGCATCGCTCCTGTGCTTTTTACTCGCGAAAGCTCTGTGAGGCGGAGCGGAACTATGGCGTCGGTGATAGGGAGCTGCTAGCTGTATTCAGAGCCCTGACTGTTTGGAGACATTGGCTCGAGGGAGCGAAACATCCGTTTGTAGTCTGGACTGACCACCGAAACCTGGAGTACATACAGGCGGCGAGGAGATTGAATCCTCGCCAGGCCAGGTGGGCATTGTTTTTTACCCGGTTTGATTTCACGCTTTCGTACATTCCGGGTACTAAGAATGTCAAGGCAGACGCGCTGTCCCGGCTATACGATGCGGGTCAGAGGCGGGTGGATGATACACCGATTCTGCCTGCCTCTTGCATTGTGGCGCCGTTGGTATGGGACGTGGACATTCAGCATGCAGTGCGCAGCGATCCTGGGCCACCTCAGTGTCCTGCGGATCGCCAGTACGTGCGCTAGACGTTCGTGACCGTCTCATCTACTGGGCCCACATGTCCCCTTCCACGGGTCATCCGGGCATAGACCGGACAGTGCGCTGCCTTACCGACAAGTACTGGTGGCCTGGTCTGGCCAAGGATGTGAGGGTGTATGTGTCCTCCTGTTCGGTGTGCACTCAGAGTAAGGAACCTAGACACCTTCCGGCGGGTAAGTTACTCCCTTTGCCCGTTCCACAACGACCATGGTCTCACTTGTCCGTTGATTGTTTGACAGATCTTCCCCCCTCACTCGGCAATACCACGATCCTGGTTGTTGTGGACCGGTTTTCAAAGGCCTGCCGATTCCTCCCTCTTCCCGGTCTCCCGACGGCTCTACAGACTGCAGAGGCACTATTCACTCATGTCTTCCGGCATTACGGGGTTCCGGAGGACATTGTCTCTGACCGGGGTCCCCAATTTACATCTAGGGTCTGGAGGGCCTTTATGGCCCGCCTGGGGGTCTTGGTCAGTCTCACCTCCGGGTTTCACCCCGAAGCTAATGGGCAGGTTGAGTGTGTGAACCAGGACCTGGGGAGGTTCCTGAGGTCCTATTGCCAGGACCGGCCGGGGGAGTGGTCGGAGTTCCTGCCTTGGGCAGTGTATGCCCGGAATTCACTCCGCCACTCCTCCACAACCATGACCCCTTTTCAGTGTGTTCTAGGGTACCAGCCGGTCTTGGCTTCGTGGCAGAGCCAGCCCGAGACCGGGGCTCCAGCAGTGGACGACTGGTTCCAGCGCGCCGAGGAGACCTGGTCAGTGGCGCATCGACACATTCGGCACGCCGGGGAATGCCAAAAGTCTGCTGTGGATCGCCGTCGTAGCGACGCCCCTGTCTACGCTGTGGGCGATCGGGTCTGGCTATCGACCCGGAACCTCCCTCTCCGCCTGCCCAGCCGGAAGCTGAGGCCGCGGTTTGTGGGGCCGTTCAAAGTCTTGAGGAGAGTGAACGAGGTAACTTATAGGTTACACCTCCCCCCTGACTACAAAATTAATGCTTCGTTTCACGTCTCTCTCCTCAGGCCAGTGGTGGCTGGTCCCCTCCAGCAGTCTAAGGTGCAGGAGGTCCCTCCACCCCCTCTGCACATCAAGGGGGGCCCGGCGTATCAAGGGGGGCCCGGTGAGGGGTCTGCAGTACCTGGTGGAGTGAGAGGGGTATGGCCCGGAGGAGCGTTGCTGGGTGC
Source organism: Esox masquinongy (assembly GCA_016801175.1). NCBI lineage: Eukaryota > Metazoa > Chordata > Actinopteri > Esociformes > Esocidae > Esox > Esox masquinongy. The sequence continues at coordinate 13,299 of JACXGI010004168.1, forward strand.
CGGCGGTGGATATTCTCGATCCGGAGCTCCTCGCCGACTTCCATCGTCGGCGCCCTGATCGTCCTGCGCGCCGTCCTCTGGGTCGGCCACGGGGCCGGTGTGGACGCGCTGCCGTCAGGGGGGGAGTACTGTAACGAGGAAGCGCAAAGAGGATGCACGCTCTCTCTCCCGGCGCGATGTTCGGCGTGCGTCGTCACCGGCCTTCTAGTCACGCTGCCCCTCCTCCCACGGCAGTGTCATGTCTTGTTATTGCACAGACCTGGTGTCCATTCCCTCGTTAGGTAACCTATATTAGTTCCTGTGTTCCTGGGCGTCTTTGTGAGGAATTGTTCTATGTTGGGTGTTGTTACCTGTGCATTGGTTCTTAGTGTTGTATTATTGCGCTTTGTCGCTTCCCCTCGTTTTGGAGATTTTTGTACGGATGTGTTCCATTGTTTCTCCTTGTTTTGGGAAATAATACTTACAACTTACGTTGGGTAAAGAAGTACAAACGACAATCCCTGCGCTTGGCTCCTTTTTCCCCTGCACACCACTACGACACCTTTGACAGTATAGGACTAAGTATACATCAGTTCAAGAAATTTCCCTGACAAGCCAAACAACTATGAGATAATAAATGGCTTCATATGATCACTGTCCTTAAATAAAAGTTATTTTGCATGATCAGTCATATTTTCATAATCAATGCCAAAATTTCACAATTTCTGCCAGGGTATGCAAACTTATGAGCACAACCAGAGATGGGTAAAAATACATCAAAATGTATCTTAAAATAAAATACCAAATACCTTAATTTTAAGTGTATCAAAATAAACTACAAAATACAGCACCCTCACCATGTATCAAAATAAAATACTGTATTTTGGTATTTTAAAAATACTGAAAATACTTTTACAAGGGAGCATGAAATCACTTCGCAAAACCTTCCATCTATCGGCCTATTTGATCTGTCCCTTCACCAGTACACTGACTCAGTTGATAAAGTAGACAACGTTTGATAGCAGCAGCTTTTCTCTGCCTAACGAGTCATGCGATAAATCTGACATTTGCAACCAGTTAACAGATCAAATATTCACATTCCTGTGATCACCCAGATGAAGGTTACTTTTAAAGTAACCAACAGTTTAATGTTTAACTAACAGTTTGCTAATGACTCATAATTGTATCCTAATTTAGTTACTTGGTGTTTGGTAATAAAGGGCCTACTTTGCATCAGCAACACAGACTCAATGACAAACAAGTCATTCATAAGAAGACAACTGATGGCACCTTTATTCATAGCAACTAGTTTCTAAATAATTATTAATTTGATTGTTAATCATAAATACACTGCTCAAAAAAATTAAGGGAACACTTAAATCACATATCGAGTCTCGATGAAGGAAATTCATTAAAGATCAAAATCTTTACAGTACATTGTGTAATTCATTGAGAACAAAGTGAACTGAACTTCAACTTGACTTGAACGTAACGACGGTCAATGGAAACCAAATCCACCAACCGATTGAGGGCTGGATTCAAACTCACACCGAAAATCAAAGTAAACAATTGAAATCACAGGCTGTTCCAACTTGCGTGAATTTCATCACAACAACTCATAATGTGACTCAGTAGTGTGTATGGCCCCTACGCGCCTGTATGCACTCCCGACAACATCTGGGCATGCTCCTGATGAGACGGCGGATGATGTCCTGGGGAATCTCCACCCAGATCTGCATCAAGGCATCAGTGAACTGGATGGTCTGTAGCGCTAATTGGCGGTGTTGGATGCACCAATACATAACATCCCAGAGGTTCTCAATGGGATTCAGGTCTGGGAAACGTGAGGGCCAGTCAATGGCATCAATACCTTCGTCATGATTTGTTTGGATGGTTATAACCAAGATGTGATTGTCTTCTATTTAGCTCAGTACTCAGGGCTTATTTACAATTGTCCAACAGACAATTGTGTTGGAATTGTATCAAGTTTCTTATGCCAGTGTAACTTCCAATGCTATGGAAATGATTAGGCAAACAAAGATCAGTCTATCTAGCATTTAAATCTCTCATATATAAATATACCCTTAGTGTGTGGGGCCAGCAGTGAAGGAAGACAGTCAAATGTAAAAGAAACATGTTGGGTGAAAGCTTGGACAGTGATGGTGAGGCAAAAATAATCACTTAATTTCTAAATCACATTTAAAACTAAATGTTAGGTGGTCTATTTGTCTTTTTTTAAGGAAATGCATAAGGCAATAATAACAAGTGAAGGGAATATAGTCAATGGATACAGATTAGTTGTAGTTGTCATGTTAAAACGGCTTCTCCCTTAGTTGACAGAAAGAATTGCAGGGAGTTTGGTTCTCCGAGAGCTCAGGTTTGTTGTTTTTTGAACTGAAGACTGAGACAAGGCCTTATTGTAGTTCTTCTGCAGATAGGAGACCAGAAACAAAAAGATATTATAAGACTCTTGTGTAGCAGAAAGCCCAGCGGTTAGTGTGTTGGGCCATCTGAAAGGTTGATGGTTTTCAACATAGTTGTGTCCTTTGAACAAGGTACTTAATCGTAATTGTTCTTGTACGATGCTCTGGAGGGGTCTGGTAACTGACTAAATTGTAAATGCACTCTATTTGACCATGGCACATAGGGTAGAACTCTCTAGGAGTCGAGAATCTAAGAGTGTATGAAAGAGAACAGACATATACACATGGGTGACAAATTAACATAACATAACATTAACATAAAGTGTCTCAGTAAGGTGTTGGGCCACCATGAGCCGCCAGAACAGATTCATTGTGCCTTGGCATAGATTGTATGAGCATCTGGAACTGTATTGGAGGGTTGGAACACCATTCTTCCAAAAGATGTTTTAGGAAGATATACTCTCATGTGGTGTGGATGATGGTGGTGGAGAGCGCTCTCTAACACATTGGTCCAAAATCTCACAGAGTTGTTCAACTGGGTTGAGCATAAAAGTGATCACTCAGAACAACTTTGTAATGGCTTGCAGTGAACCTTTCCTCTATGGGGACAAGAGGGGGACATTTTTCCAGTGGCCTGGAAAATGCCCCCCATTTGATAACTCATTTGACCATATCACTTTTAATCTTTTTTAGACCAGTGGCTATGGTTTTTGCATCACTGAACAATCAAAAGTGCCTTAGTCTTTGTAATGAGGACTTTAAACACTGCAATCCTACCATAATATCTCTCTCTATGTGTCGTTCTCAACAGACTGTTCTTGCTGACACAGTTTGGTGATGTTGTGCATTCTCAATCACCTGGGAAAGATTTGCCTTCTTATTTTGTTCTTCCGATAAGATGTTAATTGCGTAATTGTATCATGCAGAACACCTGTGTGAAAGTGTCTGCATTCATTAGGGGCCTCTCATCATTTATTCAGGTTTCTTCTTTAATTTGTCCCCAATCTGTACATATCTGTTGTAAAGGATACACTGCTGTATTTCTATAGTCCAATCAGCCATAACATTATGACCACCTGCCTAATCTTGTGTAGGTCCCCCTTTTGCCGCCAAAACAGCCCTGAAGGCATGGACTCCACTAGACCTCTGAAGGTTTGCTGTGATATCTGGCACTAAGACGTTAGCAGCAGATCCTATAAGTCCTGTAAGTTGCAAGGTGGGGCCTCCATGAATCGGACTTGTTTGTTCAGCACATTCCACAGATGCTCAATTGGGTTGAGATCTGGGGAATTCAACTCCTTGAACTTGTTGTGTTCCTCAAACCATTCCTGAACCATTTTTGCTTTGTGGCGGGGCGCGTAATCCTGCTGAAAGAAGCCAATGCCATCAGGGAATACCGTTGTCAGGTAGGTGGTACGGGTCAAAATAACATCCACATGAATGGCAGGGCCCAAGGTTTCCCAGCAGAACATCACCGGCTTGCCTTCTTCCCATAGTGCATACAGGTAAGCAACGCACACGCACCCGACAATCCATTGTAATTCTCCCATTGCTCCGTGGTCCAGTTCTGATGCTCACGTGCCCATTGTAGGCGCTTTCAAGAGTGGACAGGGGTCAGCATGGGCACACTGACTGGTCTGCGGCTACGCAGCCCCATACGCAACAAACTGCGATGCACTGTGTGTTCTGACCCCTTTCTATAAGTACCAGCATTAACTTTTTCAACAATTTGAGCCACAGTCGCTCATCTGTTGGATCGGACCACACGGGCCAGCCTTCACTCCCCACGTGCATCAATGAGTCTTGGCCACCCATGACCCAGTTGCCGGTTCACCACATTTCCTTCCTTGGACCACTTTTGACAGGTATTGACCACTGCAGACCGGGAACACCCCACAAGTGCTGCAGTTTTGGAGATGCTCTGAGCCAGTCGTCTAGCCATCACAATTTGGTCCTTTTCAAAGTTGCTCAGATCCTTACCCTTGCCCATTTTTCCTGCTTCTAACACATCAACTTTGAGGACAGAATGTTCACTTGCTGCCTAATATATCCCACCCACTGACAGGTGCCATGATTACGAGAATATCAGTGTTATTCACTTCACCTGTCAGTGGTCATAATGTTATAGCTGATCGGTGTACATATGTGTGTGTGTTGCCCCACCCTCTTTACTGTCCTGTTGTGAGCACTGTAGAAGATGGCGGCACTTGGACTGTCTGCTAGCAGCTCGTACCGCCGGCGCTCAAAGTGCTCCTGCTCATCCTCCTCCTAAAGACAAAATGCCAAGATATTTAGACAGACATTGGAACCATAACATACGTATAAATGTCTTTTCTTCTGTTCAAACCACTACTGCGTATAGAAATGCATGCTATTCCCCATTTAGTGCAAGCTACATTTGACGGGAACCTGATGGAACTTTTGTAACTCACCAGGGAAAGGGCCTTGTCCACAGGTACCAGTCCAGGCTTGATGGTCCCTCCAGATCTCAGCAAAGCCTGCACCTCCTCAGGAAGCAGGAAGGATTCATTGTACCAGCTCTGAAACTCTGACACAAACAAGTGACATGCTATCAATGTGGGGCCATCAGCCAGTGGCTTTCTCAGTGGTATAGCAGGTCCAACATCAGTCTAGGGCTATCAAATTCATATTTGATATTCAAATGATATTTGAAACTAGGAAAATAAATAACTATTTGAACACAAATAGCAATATTTTAATATTAGGATTTGTGTCTGACTGTGACAATGTGTGTGCACCTGTACCAAAATACCCCCATTTTGTTATCACACTGAGTCCTAGTAAGGCTTTAGGTATAAAGGCTTCAGGACAAACATTGTTCATTCTACTGCTGCTGGCATCAATTCATTATGGAACTTAGTGATCATTAATCAGTAGCTTATGGTGCTCACTACATCGATGAGCACTCAATTCTTCATATACTGTTTTTCTAGATGTCACAATGTTAAAACTAATGTGAAGTGTTTATAGTTGTTTACTGGACTTTCCATTGTGTTGTGGAATGTTGCCTGCAACTGGATTCAATGGGCACAACATTTTCACAAACACTTTTTAATGCAGATATTTTAATATCATTAAAAATAACTATTTTTGTGGACAAATATTGAAATAGTTTTTGGAACATTTAACAGCCTACATACGTATCTACATCTATCCTAAACCTTTCTTCCAATTTACAGACAATTAAGGCAGAACAATATGGTAGTAGTTCAGATAAGCAAATGACTTGGTCTCAAGCTATTCAGAATATATAATGAGTCAACTTCTACAAAAAATCAACTTGACAGTGAGTTTGAAGAACATTCATTTTTGGCTATCATTCCAGGGTTTGGATGCTCACCGGTCAGTAGGCGTGTTCTGCACTGGTCGACTAGATGCTGGCAGTAGTTGACCTCTGCCTTAATGCAGTGCAGCTCCTCGTACTCCTGGCGGTACTTAGTCTTTAAGTCCCTTAGTTGCAGCACCAGAGACAGCTCTGCCTCATCCAGCACCGGAACCCCCTCCGCACTTACAAACTGACCTGGGACAAACACACAAAAGATACAGTTATAGCAACAGAAATAAAATGAATGGGAAGAAAATGGATTGGAATGTGTCTTCCATGGTTAGCTATTAGAATGCCAACAATGTCTGAGGTTCCATAAGCCCTTATATACACACACCAGACCTGTATTCAAAGCGTATATAATGATAAAACTCTCAATCTTGCATTTCTGGTACCTCTAAAGGTTTGTAAATCAAATCAGGTTGAAAAGTAGGCTTCCTGTGCATGTCTGTCCACTTTATATATCAATTCATGTATATACCTTACTCCGCCAGGATGGTAAAAATATCCAAACACACACACACCGTTCTGTGTCCCATACCCTGACTCTGTTGCCTGTCTTTCCATTGGCGGAGTGCGGTGCTCGTGCTGTCGATTTCTCTCTTGGTTGTGTTCACGCCCTCTGTCAGCTCACGAAGGCGGGCGCGGCACTCCAGCAGCACCGCCTTGTTCTCCTTCAGAATGCGGTTGATCTCGCTGCCCTGCTCTGCCTTGAAGTCCTCAAAGGCCTCTGCCTTTGGGGGAGGGGAGCTGGAAGGGAGACAGTCAGAGGCACTGGATGACCCCTATTGCCTTGTGCATAGAACGACACATGCAATATGTAACAGAAAATATAAAAGATGCTCTATGAAGGTTTGTGTGCATTCACGTTAAACTAACCTGGTGGCGAACAGAAATCTCATCAAGGAAAGGAAAACAAGGAACATTTTACTTCAGGGAATCTTTTGCCGGTTACCACAAAAGAAATATATACAGCTCTGGAAAAAATTTATAGACCACTGCAAAATTATCAGTTTCTCTGGTTTTACTATTCATAGGTATGTGTTAGAGTAAAATGAACAGTTTTGTTTTATTCTATAAACTACTGGCAACATTACTCCCAAATTCCAAACAAAAATATTGTCAGTTAGAGTATTTATTTGTAGAAAACAACAACTGGTCAAAATAACCAAAAAAGGATGCATTGTTTTCAGACCTCAAATAATGCGAAGAAAACAAATTCATATTCATTTTTCAACAACAAGATACTAATGTTTTAACTTAGGAAGAGTTCAGAAATCAATATTTGGTGGAATAACCATGATTTTGAATCACAGCTTTCATGCGTCTTGGCATGCTCTCCACCAGTCTGTCACATTGCTGTTGGGTGATTTTATGCCACAAAAATTCAAGTAGCTCGGCTTTGTTTGATGGCTTGTGACCATCCATCTTCCTCTTGATCAAATTCCAGAGGTTTTCAATGGGGTTCAGGTCTGGAGATTGGACTGGCCATGACAGGGTCTTGATCTGGTGGTCCTCCATCCACACCTTGATTGACCTGGCTGTGTGGCATGGAGCATTGTCCTGCTGGAAAAACCAATTCTCAGAGTTGGTGAACATTGTCAGAGCAGAAGGAAGCAGGTGTTCTTCCAGGATAAACTTGTACTCGGCTTGATTCATGCGTCCTTCACAAAGACAAATCTGCCCGATTCCAGCCTTGCTGAAGCATCCCCAGAACATCACCGAACCTCCACCAAATTTCACAGTGGGTGCGAGACACTGTGGCTTGTAGGCCTCTCCAGGTCTCTGTCTAACCATTAGACGACCAGGTGTTGGGCAAAGCTAAAAATTTGACTCGTCAGAGAAGATGACCTTACTCCATTACTCCATTTCTCTACGGTCCAATCCAATCCAAACTTCAGCCTGGCTCTTCTTTGCTTCTCATTGATGAAGGGCTTTTTTCTAGCTTACAACTTCAGCCCTGCCCCTAGGAGCCTGTTTCGAACCATCCTCGCCGTGCACTTCACCCCAGACGCTGTTTGCCATTCTTTTTGTAGGTCACTTGATGTCATCCTACGGTTGTTGAGTGACATTCAAATGAGTTGATGGTCATCTCGGTCAGTGGACAGTCATTTTCGCCCTCTGCCAGTCTGTAGCTTTGTTGTCCCCAATGTCTGTTGCTTGACCTTGTTTTTATGAACCGCCGTCTTTGAAATTTTCAGGATGGAAGCAACCTGATGCTCACTGTATCCCTCTGCCAGTAAAGCCAGAACTGAACCCTTCTTTTCCTCACTCAAAGCTTTTCTTTTCAACTCTTTTGTCATGCTGAATAGTTATTTTTTTTATTCGAATTACCTTTTAGGTACTACTTGCACTGTTTTTGCCATCCAGCTGGTACTATTGCAAGAGGACAGTGATGACCACAGAAGTGGTTTTTATACTTTTCCTTGTTAAACTAGATTTGGTACAGGTAATCACCTAATCAGTACCTCATTAAGTAAAATGAGATGTGTCTGTGTTGGAATTTAACAGAAACTGGAATGGAATGGCTGCCATACATGTAGACATGCTGATTTAAGAAAAATTAGGAGTGGTCTCTTAATTTTTTCCAGAGCTGTATATTTCCGGCTTAGTGGTTAAAAATACGGGGTTAATATTGTAGAAGTGTATGAATGTATGCTTGTTTATCCGTACACAGGAAGTCACATCCAGTCAAAGCGCGACAGTAATCAACCAATGGGCTTCCAGTACGGTGTTGTGTATTCTGGATTGCGATGTCTATAAAGTAGAGGACGACCGGATGTTTCTTTGCGATCGAGTTTGTAAGACTGAATATCGAGTCTGTAAAATCATGTAGAAGTGTATGAATGTATGTTTAGATGACAACAGAACATCCGTTTATCCATTCACAGGAAGTCACGTTCAGTCAAAGCGTGATAGCCAATGGGCTTAGTCAGGGATGGGCAGTATTTATGATACATGTATTTAAAATACATATTTCAAATACAAAATAGTATTTTGTAATTTGTATTTGATAGGGTTGATGAAAATGGCTTCGTATTTTCTATCAAAATACTTTAGTGTTTTGTATTTTGTAGTTTAAAAATACTGTAAAATACGTTTTGATAAGTGTACATGATGACAACATAAATATGCTGCCTCTGATTGATGCCTACTCAGTAATTTGCCCAGACTTGTTGAGATCAGAACAGAAAATTGATCCATACACGAAGAAGAAGGTCAAGGTGAGAAACGTGTAGGTTGACAGCTTTCCATCAATTTTTGCATAAATTGCTACAATTTTTACAGTTCATGTTAAGGTTTGGTGTTCATTTTAGTAGCCTAGGCTAAATCCTTTATCAATTTACGTAATGTTCCAGCTAACTATTTGACCCGAGAAGCAGCCTTCACAGTTAACATTAGCTTGCTACTTTCAGCCCAAGTTAGGTTTTTGTCAGTTGTGCACAAAAAAAAAAAAAAAAAGAGTTTCAGGGTTGTAAAACATGACATTATAATGCCACAATATGGTGTAACTTGTTAAATGCACACACGTGTGCCATTTTGTCATTAACACTCACTCAATCACACGCTTACTCTCTCACCCACACTCACACATAAGTTTGACTGTTTTTGGTAGAACTTCTGAACTGTTTTGGAATACCTGGTCTGTAGTATTCTCTATTGTAGTATTCTCTATTGGAGTTTAAGTCAATGTTCTTACTACACTGTTAATGTGTGTGTCCTCTATACCTATATTCTGAGGCTCTCAATAGATTCAGTGGTTGGAGTTCAGCTAATACACCTTGACAAGTTCTGTTGCTACTTTCTGATTACGTTTCTGGCTACAGCTAAAATCAAAACATATTGATCATTCATGAAATGTTGACAAAGTGCTAAAATTTTCAACTTTCAAATAGGTGTCCAATGATGAATTAATAAATAATTGATTGCTAAATGGTTGTACCCTAATTGAAGTACAGTCGTGGCCAAAAGTTATGAGACTGACACAAATATGCTTTATTGTTGGCATGACACAGGACTGATGGTAGCGCTCACCTTGTCTTCTCCAGACAAGCTTTTTTCCGGATGCCCCAAACAATCGGAAAGGGGATTCATCAGAGAAAATTACTTTACCCCAGTCCTCAGCAGTCCAATCCCTGTACCTTTTCCAGAATATCAGTCTGTCCCTGATGTTTTTCCTGGACAGAAGTGGCTTCTTTGCTGTCCTTCTTGACACCAGGCCATCCTCCAATAGTCTTCGCCTCACTGTGCGTGCAGATGCACTCACACCTGCCTGCTGCCATTCCTGAGCAAGCTCTGCACTGGCGGTGCCCCGATCCCGCAGCTGAAACAACTTTAGGAGACGGTCCTGGCGCTTGCTGGACTTTCTTGGGCGTCCTGAGCCTTCTTCTTGGGCATCCTGAAGCCTTCTTTTTTTGGGATTAGAGGGACTTTGCAATTAATTGCAATTCATCTGATCACTCTTCATAACATTCTGGAGTATATGCAAATTGCCATCATAAAAACTGAGGTAGCAGACTTTGTGAAAATTAGTATTTGTGTCATTCTCTATACTTTTGGCCACGACTGTAGCTGTTTAGTAGGATCATGATTTTGCATACCATTGCATGAATGACTGTCTGACACAATTTATTACTATACACTGCTCAAAAGAATTTAGGGAACACAATCATCACAGTATAACACCAAGTAAATAAAACTTCATGGGATATCAATCTGTCCAGTTAGAAAGCATAAGCAATTGTGAATCAAACCTGCGTGAAGTTGGCCACCCACCCAATGCAAAACTTCGGCAAAATAGGCTCAATTGTTTGTGCTCCATTTGTGCCTTTAATATTTTTGGCTATAATTTTATAGATATAAAATAATATTTTATAGGTCTTTCTGAGGTCACTCAGCCCCCAAACATCCTCCGAAATCAACGAAAATAGTCTCATATGTTTGTGCTTCGTTTGTGCCGGTTTGTGCCGTTAAAATTTTTGTTTGTGCTGCTTCAAAATGACCTGTACCAAACTGTCAGAAACAGACTCCATGAGGGTGGCATGAGGGCCCGACGTCCTCTAGTGGGACCTGTGCTCACAGCCCAGCACCATGCAGCTCGATCAGCATTTACCAGTGGACACCAGAATTATCAGGTCTGCTATTGGCGTCCCATTATCTTCACAGATGAGAGCAGGTTCACACTGAGCACATACGACAGACGTGAAAGAGTCGTGGTGAATGTTATGCTGTCTGCATCCAGCATGACCGATTTGGCGGTGGGTCAGTGATCATCTGGGAAGGCATATCCTTGGAGGATCGCACAAACCTCCGTGTGCTAGCCAACGGTACCCTGACTGCTGTTAGGTACCAGGATGAAATCCTCAAACCAATCGTCAGACCTTAACGCTAGTGCACAGGGTCCTGGGTTCCTCATGTGGCCAGAGTGTGTAGGCAGTTCCTGGATGACGAAGGTATTGATGCCATTGACTGGAACTCACGTTTCCCAGACCTGAATCCCATTGATAACCTCTGGGATGTTATGTATTGGTGCATCTAACGCCACCAATTAGCGCTACAGACCATCCAGGAGTTCACTAATGCCTTGATCCAGATCTGGGTGGAGATCCCCCAGGACACCATCCGCCGTCTCATCAGGAGCATGCCCAGACGTTGTTGGGAGTGCATACAGGTGCGTAGGGGCCATACACACTACTGAGTCACATTGAGTTGCCATGATGAAATTCACGCGAGTTGGAACAGCCTGTGATTTCAATTGTTTACTTTGATTTTCGGTTTGAGTTCGAATCCAGCCCTCAATCAGTTGGTTATTTTGGTTTCCATTGACTGTTGTTAGATAATTTTGTTTTCAATGAATTACACAATGTACTGTAAAGATCTTTAATGAATTTCCATATGTGATTTAAGTGTTCCCTTAAATTTTTTGAGCAGTGTATTTATGATTAACAATCAAATGATTAATTACTTAGAAACTAGTTGCTATCAATAAAGGTGCCATCAGTTGTCCTCTTATGAATGACTTCTTTGTCACTGAGTCTGTGTTGCTGATGCAAAGTAGGCCCTTTATTACCAAACACCAAGTAACTAAATTAGGATACAATTATGAGTCATTAGCAAACTGTTAGTAAAACATTAAACTGTTGGTTACTTTAAAACTAACCTTCATCTGGGTGATCACAGGAATGTGAATATTTGATCTGTTAACTGGTTGCATATGTCAGATTTATCGCATGATTCATTAGGCAGAGAAAAGCTGTTGCTATCAAACGTTGTCTACTTTATCAACTGAGTCAGTGTACTGGTGAAGGGACAGATCAAATAGGCCGATAGATGGAAGGTTTTGCGAAGTGATTTCATGCTCCCTTGTAAAAGTATTTTCAGTATTTTTAAAATACCAAAATACAGTATTTTATTTTGATACATGGTGAGGGTGCTGTATTTTGTAGTTTATTTTGATACACTTAAAATTAAGGTATTTGGTATTTTATTTTAAAATACATTTTGATGTATCTTTGCCCATCTCTGCTTACAGTACTGTGTTGTGTATTCTGGACTGCGATGTCTATAGAGGATGACCAGAAATTTATTTGAGATCGAGTTTGTAAGACCAAGTAAGATCGAGTCTGTAACATGATGAACAATAGACTATCAAATGTTGCAATAAATGACTGAATTACTCTCTCCCTTGACGACTGGGTACGCAATCATTATTACACCACTATATGAAACGGCTGATTTCTAACAATCATGAACAATAGACTATCAAATGCTGTAATAAATAATTGAATTACTTTCTCCCTTGATGACTGGGTACGCCGTTCATATACGTGATTACACCACTATATGAACGGCTGGTTTCAAACAATATTTAGGGTTAAAGTAGAATAGGATATTGAAAGGGAATCACCTTGAGTGTTTACACAATGATGGTTACATAAAATGTGGTTATAAACCTGGTTTTATTATCCATTTGGGGTCCATAACTCAATTTCAATTACTGGCTTTGGGTTTTGAGTTTAGTAAAAAATGTAGTGTAGTGTGGCGTGGCGTTAGAATTGAAGTTAACTTTAGGTTTATGCATTATGGGTTAGGTTTAGGATTAGGCATTAGTGATAGGTTAAGTTTAGACATGGGTGAAGGTTAGGGTTAGGTGAAGCTAAGGATTACAATTCAATTAAGGGATAGGGAACATGGAGATCATGGTTTAAGGTCCCAACAAGGATAGAAAACAAATGCGTTTGAGTGTGTACATACTCAGTTCCAAGGGTTTTCTGTGGTCTTTGAGGATCCAGGCTGTTTGGGTCACGCTCATTCTCCCTCAGGACTGGGTTTAAAGGCTCTACTTCTGTATCCTTCCTCCCCTGTCTGAAAATTAATCGAGTGGTGGGGTTACATTAAGATAGTCCTTATATTGGACTATAAAGAGAAGGTTTTTACAGTTATGTTACTGAAGCAACATTAATGGACTGTAATCAGTAGTTTGGACACTGACCTTGTCAGATCTTTAGTCCTCAGAGCCTTGGTCCTGCCTGGAGACTGGGACCTGATGTGCCTGTCCGATGGAGCTGCCATCCCAACACCAAACCTGTGTCCCTCCACCTTTCCCACTGTCCCGTCAGGGCTTTGTGGCTAGGACGCAATGTAACAATATTTTGAATAAAAACAGTATCAATGACATCACTGACAACAACAAGAAGTTAGCAATCTGCCACTGACATATATTTCGGAGAAGTTTGAAAAAGGCCCATCTTGGTGGCTACTGGTCCAAGCCTCAAGCAGACTGACCTTGGCTGCAGTGGAGTCGGCTGTACTCTGGTCTTTCTCCACCAGGGTGTAGTTTTGACACAGCTGGGCCTTCACCTTCTGCTCCTGCTGCCTGTTTAACACAACACATTGACAAACTGACCTCAACGCCCATGGCATATACCAATCCAATCACTGATTGACTGGTGAATGCTACTCATCCTGTATTACATTTTCCAACTGGCATATATCTAAGATGAGCTCAAAGGGATAGTTCGATATTTTAGAAATGAAAGTAATCCACCCGTCCAGAGACCGATAAAGATTTCTGCTTGCAGTTAAAAGAAACGTGCTAACTAGCATAACAATTGCTAACTTTTCCCGTAGACTTCCAGTTATTGGGCATAAGTCCTTGGCTTGCAAACTACCCTAAACTTTCTTCATTCTGGAGGCAAAGACAATAAATTATATCCACTAGTTCATCTGACCAAGCATCGATTTTAAACTTCCCCAATCTTTTCAATTTTTTTTTATGGAAGGCACACCAGAAACAACACAAAAACGTAAAACATACAGCTCTGCAAAAAATTAAAGAGACCACTGCAAAATTATCAGTTTCTCTGGTTTTACTATTCATAGGTATGTGTTAGAGTAAAATTAACATTTTTGTTTTATTCTATAAACTACTGACAACATTACTCCCAAATTCCAAAATAATGCAAAGAAAACAAATTGATATTCATTTTTCAACAACAAAGATACTAATGTTTTAACTTAGGAAGCGTTCAGAAATCAATATTTGGTGGAATAACCCTGATTTTTAAACACAGCTTTCATATGTCTTGGCATGCTCTCCACCAGTCTGTCACATTGCTTTTGGGTGACTTTATGCCACTCCTGGCACAAAAATTCAAGTAGCTCGGCTTTGTTCACTTGTGCACTTCAGACCAGCTGCTGTTTGCCATTTTTTTTGTAGGGCACTTGATGTCATCCTACGGTTGTTGAGTGACATTCAAATGAGTTGACGGTCATCTTGGTCTGTGGACAGTCGTTTTCGCCCTCTGCCAGTCTGTAGCTTTGTTGTCCCCAATGTCTGTTGCTTGACCTTGTCCTTATGAACCGCCGTCTTTGAAATTTTCAGGATGGAAGCAACCTGATGCTCACTGTATCCCTCTGCCAGTAAAGCCAGAATTGAACCCTTCTTTTCCTCACTCAAAGCTTTTCCTTTCAACTCTTTTGTCAGGCTGAAAAGTTATTTTTTTATTCAAATTACCTTTGAGGTACTACTTGCACTGTTTTTGCCATCCAGCAGGTCCTATTGCAAGAGGATAGTGATGACCACAGCAGTGGTTTTTATACTTTTTCTCATTAAATTAGATTTGGTTCAGGTAATCACCTAATCAGTACCTCATTAAGTAAAATGAGGTGTGCCCGTGTTGGAATTTAAAAGACACTGGAATGGAATGGCTGCCATTCATGTAGAGATGCTGATTTAAGAAAAATTAGGAGTGGTCTCTTAATTTTTTCCAGAGCTGTATGTTGCATATAGCCACTGAAAGGTGTTTAATTAAGTAGGGGAGGCTAAACAGGATCACAATTGCTTGTACTGACATTATACTTTTCCTGTTTGAAGCATATTTTTTATTTCATCTTCAAGTTGCTGACAAGTACATTTTGTGCCTATTGGGTTGCACCTGCATATACATATGACAGTAGAGATGCTGATTTAAGAAACATTAGGAGTGGTCTCTTAAATTTTTCCAGAGCTGTATATACACTAATGAGCCACAACATTATGACTACCTACCTAATATGCTGTCAGTCCCCCACAAGCCACCAAAACAGCGCTGACCCGCAGTGGCATGGACCCTACAAGACCTGAAGGTGTCCTGTGGTATCTGGCACCAAGACATAAGTAGCAGATCCTTGAAGTTCTGTAAATTACAAGGTGGAGCCGCCGTGGATCAACTTGTTGGTCCAGCACATCCCACAGATGCTCAATCGGATTGTGATCTGAGGAATATGGAGGCCAGGGCAACAACTTCAACTTTTCATCATGTTCCTCAAACCATTCCCGATCAATGTGTGCAATGTGGCAGGCCACATTATCCTGCTGAAAGAGACCACTGCCGTCAGGTAAAACCATTGCCATGAAAGGGTGTACTTGGTCTGAAACAATGTTTAGGTTGGTGGCATGTTTCAAATTAAAGTCCACATGAATGCCCTGACCCAGGGTTTCCCAGCAGAACATTGCCCAGAGCATCACACTCCCTCCACTGGCTTGTCGTCCTCCCACAGTGCTTCCTGGTGCCATCACTTCCCCAGGTAAACGGCGCACACGTACATGGCTGTCCAAGTGATGTAAAAGAAAATGGGACTCATCAGACCAGGTGACCTTCCACTGCTCCAAGGTCCAGTTCCGACGCTTGCATGCCCATTGTATGTGGACAGAGGTCATCGTGGGCACTCTGACTGGGCAGCGGCTATGCAAACCCATATGCAGCAGGGTGCGATGCACTGTGTGTTCATATTCAGTGACATGTGCCACAGTAGACCTTCTGTCAGTTCAGACCAGACAGGATAGCCTTCATTGCCTTCGCACATTCATGTGCCTTGGGTGTCCAACAGCCTGTCCCCGGTTTGTGGTTTCTCCCTCCTCAGACCACTGTTGGTAGGTACTCACCACTGCTGACCGGGAACATTCCACAAGCCTTGCCGTTTCAGAGATGCTCTGACCCTGTCATCTGGCCATAACAATATGGCCCTTGTCAAAGTCTCTCAGGTCTTTACCACTGCCCTCCTGCATCCAACACATTGACTACGAAAACTGATGTTTCGCTTATCATCTAATCTACCCAGACCTTGACATGTGCCCTTGTTAGGAGATGATCAACGTTATTCAAATCACCTGTGAGTGGTCATAATGTTTTGGCTCATCTGTGTATACACAATACAGTGCCCTCCATAAGTTTTGGGACAGTAAAGTCAAATTTATAATTTTTGCTCCACACTCAAGGCATATTAAAATACGATTAAAATATGAATATGTGGCAAAAGTACAGAAAGTCCCTTTATTCCTACATTGTAAGATGCAAACCTCTGATCAGCACCAAAAACAGAAAGGCCAGCTTAGAATTTGCTAAAAAGTACAGAGATCAGCCAGAACAGTTTTGGATCAGTTTCATGGACAGATGAGACAAAGGTGAACGTAGCCACTAGACTCATTTGGCAGCGCTTTACAATGCAACAGGACAATGACCCAAAACACACTGCCAATACAACTAAGGAGTTCATCAGTGGGAAAAAGTGGCCAATCTCCTGATTTAAATCTGACTAGACATGCATTAAATTTTCTGAAGAGGAGACTGAAGACAGAAACTCCACAAAACAAGCAACAGCTCAAAATGGCTGCAGTAATGGCTTGGCAAAACATCTCAAAGGATGATACCAAGAGTTTGGTGATGTCAATAAGTCACAGACTCACTGTTCTTATTGCATGCAAGAGATTTTCAATTAATTACATTTGCTTTAATTTGAATTACCTACGCATGCATGAAATGGGGGGGATGAAACTACCCCATGAAAGTGCTGTAATTCTTAGTTGGTAAAATATATTTGTTGAAACAGCCAGAAACAAAAGGTGTTGGCCTGGACTTTTGCCTCATATTCATCTTTTAATTGTATTTTCATATGCCTTGACTGTACTTCAAAAAAAAAATGTAACTGTCCCAATACATACAGAGGGCACGGCACATATACATGGGTGTGTTTTATCCTCATTGTTTAAAAACCCAAACAACCTGAACAAGAACAAATGGAATAAACATCCATAACCACAACAAACTTAAAAAAAGAAGAGAAAAAAATATTTCCACAATTCCTCCAACCACACCCTGCCAGACAAAAGCCCCCTACCCTCTCTCTCACTCTACCACAACCCTGACTGTAACATTTTGGGGGGAAATAGAGTATGTAAAACTGTCCATGAATCAACATTTCAGGGTCACTTCAACCGACTCAGTAACTCACTGCAGGGCCTGCTTGAACTGGGAAAACACTTCCTGGATCTGCCTGATGCTCTCAATCTGTGGAGAGAGGTTAAGGGGGAGTCTTACTGTAAGTACTATAAGATGAGACATGTTAGAATTGTTTTTGTTTTTCCAAAATGCATGGCATTGACGAGATAGAGCTTGTAAGTTAGAATTTCACAGCAAAGTATTTTGTGTATTTGACACTGTTCCTTATAACTTAAATTGTGTCCATCTCTATGTCCCAACTGGGAGTCACAAAGGGGTTCTTACATTGATCTCGTCCAGACTGCCCTCCAGAAACCTTCGCACCTGACTCTGGACCTCTGCAACCTGGGCCTCGGACAGTATGTCATAAGAAGTTTCCATACGGTTAGCCTGCAGACCAGTGCACAGTCAAATCCTCTGGTTGTATTGTCAGGTTAAACCATAGCCTGGCTGACATCTATGTTTATGGTGTCCCGGCAAACAGATCTGGGACTGAGGTCAGTAAAGGCCGAGCAGGGCCAAATTGCTATTCTGCTGACTTTCCTTCATTGAGGTTACTCACCATTGTGTCATGAAGTGATAGCTCCTGTTTCAGTAGCTGGATCTCCTTCTGCAGCTTTCTGACCTGGAGCTGTACATAACAGCATATAAATCCAATCATATTGTATTTAATTTAATCAGTGGCAGAGATCTGACAGCAACACAAATACAATCTCAGTGCTTCAAATGCAGTACTGTTCATCTAAAAGCAGTGTTATCATCAAGGTGTCACGCTTACAAAAACAATCCTACAAGAAACATGTGGCATGGAAATATTTGCTGCTAGAAGTCCTGCAAGGAACAACCTATCCCTCAAAAAGGGTTTTGAATGGAATATAATCATTGTAAAAACACAATATAATCAATATAATATAGAGTTATATAGCAAGTATAACCCTTTTATAATTCAGATGAATTCTGGTATGTGAGATTGACATAACAATCTCACCACAGGGTCAGTGTGTTGGTTGATGATGGGGTTGGTCTGGACACGCTTCATCCTGCTAGCAAAGCGCAGCGTGGACAGCTACGGCAGAAACAAACCAGGTCATAGACCTCAACTGTATGGAGCCGCACTCAAGGACTCAAACAGGGAAACCAACCCATTGAGCAGGGATGACAGCTCAACGTGTAGTTTTGATGTATATTTGGGTTTCAAACTGAGAGGGCTGCAACTTGTATTCAGAACAGTGTCCATTTAATTACATTTAACTGAAAGTATCATTCATCACTTTTTCCTTTGGTTGAAGACTTAACAAATTCAAATCATTTTCCACGTTAATTCGACATTGCAACATTATAAGCAACAGTTAAGATTTCTTAGTTGAAATCATTTTTTCTTTTATTCAATCAGTTTTGGCCCAGTGTTTCAGAACAACGCTCCATACTTACAGTTTCCTCTACGTGAGCAGTTTCTCCATAGATGTTGGCGACCAGCACCGTGTTGCAGTTACCTCCTACAGAGAGCTATTATGACTACAAATACCTTAAATGACTTGGACTACAAATTAAGAGTATGACCAGAGTTGGAGACCATTGCTTTACATTGACATGTCATATAAAAGATGCCCTTACCCAAAGCAACTTCCAGGAGCAATTAGGGTTCGGTGCCTTGCTCAAGGGCACAGAGACTAGTCTCTGTATTGGTTTTGTTTTTGGAAGATGCGGTACAAGTGAATCTTTTGATACAAACAGTATTTCCTTTAATTATCTCCTAAATCTGCAGACTCTTTAGGTTTGTCTCACCCAGTGAGTCTTTGAGGGCGTGGGTGAGTTTACTCTGTCTGAAGGGGATGTGGTCTCTACGGCGGTCTGCCAGGGCCAGGATGGCCTGCTCCAGGAAGGACAAGGACTTGTTGACGTATAGGGCCTCCTTGAGCATCTGGCCCTCGGACTGGTCATGAAAAGGAAAATACATTTGGACATGATTGGGGTCAGGGCTTGCAGGAAGTGGTGGCTTTTGTTGTGAATAATAAAATCCACTCATCCCAATATAAAACGTGCTGTGTCGGAAATCTTGCTTGCAAATGACATACTGTGTTGTAATCGTACTACAGTATCTTGGGAAAGTAGTCAGGCTTTCCACATTTTGTTCTGTTATAGTTAATTCACAATTGATGATTTATTCTTGACACCACTTTACACAGAATAACCCTTAATGCCAAAGTGAAAATACCTTTTTAGACCACAGAGCACAGAATATACTCAATGTTGTGTTTTGGGTTCCTGCTATTGTAAAAATAGCAATGCCGACTGTTTTGAGTATAAACTAAGACCTGCTACCTCTATTCCTGTGTTGATTAGAAATAGAAGAATACATGTGAAAGAATAAGAATACGTGAGAAAATGGGAGGAAAGGAGGAGTGGCTGCCCTACTCAAAGATACATTCCAGTGCAAATAAAATACACTTGGTAATTTTATTTCTTTTGAATACCACTGTTTTACATTGAAGGGTGCTCCCAAAATTTTGTTTTTAACCATTTACAGACCTCCACGATATTCTGCAAATTTTATTGATGATTTTGCTGAAATACTCAGTTATATCCGTTGATTATAGCTTGTTTATTATAACAGGGGATTTTAACATTCACATAGATAATAATACGAACAATAATGCCAAAGAACTTTTTGCACTATTTGACACTTTTGTTCTCACTTAACATGTGAAAGAGCGTACGCACAATCGAGGCCACAATCTAGATCTGGTTAACTCCAAAGGTCTCGATATTTCCTCTGTCATAGTTAAAGACTTGGCCCTGTCTGATCATTTATGTGTCTTTTTTTTATCACTGATCACCCCGGATGTTCAAGTAAACTCTGTTTCTGTTAAGAAAAGGTACATTAATGAGAGTACCAATGCTCAGTTTAAGGAGGCCATAGCTATCTCTCCAACAATAAGTGCAGAGTCAAACAAACAAAGCACCATGGAGAACCATCATGATGGTAAGCGCCCTGAAAAGAGAATGCAGGAAAGCGGAACGTAAGTGGAGGAAAAGAAAAATTTCAAATTCACTATGACATCTATAAACAAAGCCTTGGTAGCTTCAACTACGAGTTACGCAGGGACAGCAACATGTATCGGGAATGATCAACAAGAATATCAACAATACTCGCATTTGCCATGGTCGACAAACTTACAAACCCCCTAAAGCAGATAGCATCAGAACTGATGTCCACTGTGAAATGTAATGAATTTGTGTGTTTAATTAGTGAAAAAATTAAAACTATTAGACGGACCATCAGAACTGCACAGTCTAAAAAGGACTCTGTACCGTCAACACGACCACCAAGACATAACTTGGTTATTATGTCGCAATTTAATACAATTGATCAAAAATCCCTAGAAGAAACAGTTCGACATCT
Organism: Esox masquinongy; assembly: GCA_016801175.1. Taxonomy (NCBI): domain Eukaryota; kingdom Metazoa; phylum Chordata; class Actinopteri; order Esociformes; family Esocidae; genus Esox; species Esox masquinongy. The sequence goes on from JACXGI010004168.1 coordinate 34,209, forward strand.
TAAAGCTTCCACTTGCTGTCTCGACACACTGCCATAAGACTTTTTTAAAACAATTTTTAACTCTATAACAATGGACCTACAGCAAATAGTTAATAGCTCTGCAATCAGGCATTTTCCCAACGTCTCTAAAAACAGCTGCCATTAAGCCCCTATTAAAAAAGAGAACACTGGATGGATCTATATTGAACAACTATAGACCTGTATCAAATCTCCCTTTTATAGCCAAGATCATTGAGAAGGTTGTCTTCAATCAATTCAGCAATTTTTTTAACTCAAGCAGTCTCTTAGAGAAATTTCAGTCAGGCTTCCGACCTCACTGCAGTACTGAAACGGCTCTGATAAATATTTTAAATGATATACAGCTGAATATTGACTGTTCGGATAAAAATAACTGTTCTGGTTCTATTAGATCTCAGTGAAGCATCTGACACTGTAGATCACAGAACACTTCTAGACAGGCTGGAAAATTGGGTAGGACTCTCTGGGACAGTCCTTAATTGGTTCAGATCTTATCTAGATGGCCGGAGTCACTTTGTCGCCATTGGTAATCATGAATATGATAGGGTGGCTATGACACGCAGAGTTCCCCAGGGATCAGTTCTCGGACTGCTTCTGTTCAATATATATATGCTACCTCTGGGCCAAATTCTACAGAACAACAACATTAACTACCATCGCTATGCAGATGATACTCAAATATATATGGCTCTCAAACCATATGACAACAGCTCACTAAACTCAATGTGTCACTGTATAGAGCACATAAATACCTGGATGAACCAAAATTGGCTACAATTAAACCAAGATAAAACAGAGATTAGTGTGTTTGGCAACAAAAGTAAGAGACTTGTATTAGTAAAGAGCTGGATTCTCAGGCCTTAAAAACCAGGGACTAAGTACGTAATCTTGGTGTTCTGATAGACTCAGACCTCACATTTAACAGTCATATCAAAGCGGTCACCGAAACAGCATTCAATCATCTTAAAAATATAGCCAGAATCAAGTGCCTGGTGTCCAAAAAAGACCAAGAGAAGCTCATCCATGCTTTTATCATAGTAGGGTTGACTACTGTAATGGCCTCTTAACTGGACTCCCCAAAAAGACTGTAAAACAGCTGCAGCTCATTCAGAATGCTTCTGCTAGAATGTTAACCAGGACCAAGAGAACAGAGCACATCACTCCAGTTCTTAAATCTTTGCACTGGCTTCCAGTCAGTTACAGAATAGATTTTAAAGTGGTGCTTTTAGTCTATACGTCACTGAATAGTTTAGGCCCTGAATACATTTCTGAAGTGTTTGAAGAGTATAAACTGAGCAAGGCTCTTAGATCCATGAACTCAGATAAGCTAGTAGAGCCTAGAGTCCAAACTGAGCATGGCGAAGCTGCATTTAGCAGTTACGCTGCACAAAACTGGAATAAACTACCAGAAGATCTTAGACGTGCCCCAAACATATCAATTTTTAAATCCAGGTTAAAAACACTTCTCTTTTCCCGTGTCTATGACTGAGAGCTTGAACTTAACCTAATTGTTGTTATTCTATTTTCTTCTTTTATGTTTTATTATAATTATGTATTTTTATATTTCTCTCTTTCTTTGATTCAATGTTTTATTATTTCATTGTCATTCTATTTCTATTTTGCTATGTTTTACCAATAATTTTTCTGTAATGCAAGTTCTTGTGCTATCTCGAGGAATAACCTCTGTGTAAATGTAACAATCTGCTGATGACGGATAATGCAAGTTAATGCAGTGCTGCTGTGTAGAAATCGATGTAGGGCATTATCTCACAAAAGGACTGACGAGTTCGTCAAGCGCCGGAGCGCGAGGATTGAGATACCGGAGTGGTTCAGTAAACAGTTATGGATATTGTAATTCATTGAAGATGAATACTAAATGCATGTACAGACATCGCATGAATGCCCCCTTGGAGACGGCCGGGTAAGACATTGATGCAGAGATTATCTCACAAAGGGACTGACAGGTTCATCCTAGTGCTGAAGTGCAAGCATTGAAATACCGGGGTGGAGAGTCCCCCTAGAGAGTGTTTAGAGAATTGTAACAATCTGACTGTTTTATTCTATTGCATTTTTATATCTTTATTTTCATTGTAAAGCACATTGAATTGCTTCTATGTATGAATTGTGTTATATGAATAAACTTGCTTGTTTGCTTTGTACCAAATTACTGAAAAAAAAAAGAAATATCTATATAAGTATTCAGATCCAATATTCAGTACTTTGTAGATGCCTTTGGCAGCAATCACAGCATTTTTTAAGTATGCCTCTACCAGCTTTGCACACCTAGGTTTGGGCAGTTTCTGCCATTCTTCCCTGATCCCATGATCTTCTCACGCTCTGTCAGATTGGATGGGGAGCATCCATGAACTGCGATCTTCAGGTCTCCACATAGATGTTCAATCGGCTTCAAGTTTTGGCAGGCCACTCAAGAGCATTCACAGACTTGTCCCAAAGCCACTCCAGCATTGTCTTGTTGTGCTGAAAGATGAATCTTCGCCCCAGTGTGATGTCCTATGGGGTCTGGATCAGGTTTTCCTCATGGACTTCTCTGTATTTTGTTCTACTCATCGTGCCCTCAATCCTGAACAGTCTCCCAGTCCCTCCTGCTGAGAGGCGTTGCCATAGCATGATGCTCCCACCACAATGCTTCACCATAGGGATAGTTAGCCAGGTGATAAGCAGTACCTTGTTTTCGCTCATCATGTAGTGCTTGGCATTCAGGCCTAATAGTTTTGTTTCGGTCTCATTAGATCAGAGCATGTTTTTCTTCAAGCTCTTAAGGCTGTGGCACACTGCAGTGATTGTAAAGTGACCTTGCAACCACTTGGCACTCATCTTACCTTCGATCGCTAACTCACCTCACACAGTGTTTTATTGAGCACCCATGCGTAGGGTCTAGTGCATGCTGTTTGTCTTGTTGAATTGCTACTCGCTATAGATGTTGGCTTCCGTCTAGCCACAGGTGGACTCCTATAGACATCAAGGATGATTAAAGAAATAGGATGCATCTGAGCTCAAGTTAGAGTGTAATGGCAAAGGTTCTGAATACTTAAAATATATACATGAGATATTTCAGTTTTTCCTTTTTCAAACTGGCACACATTTCTAAGAACATAGTTTTGCTTTAAGAGACCACTGCAAAATTATCAGATTCTCTGGTTTTACTATTCATAGTTATGTGTTTGAGTAAAATGAACACTTCACCCCAGCTGCTGTTTGCCATTCTTTTTGTAGGTCACTTGATGTCATCCTACGGTTGTTGAGTGACATTCGAATGAGTTGACGTCATCTCGGTCAGTGGACAGTCATTTTCGCCCTCTGCCAGTCTGTAGCTTTGTTGTCCCCAATGTCTGTTGCTTGACCTTGTTCTTATGAACCGCTGTCTTTGAAATTTTCAGGATGGAAGCAACCTGACGCTCACTGTATCCCTCTGCCAGTAAAGCCAGAATTGAACCCTTCTTTTCCTCACTAAAAGCTTTTCCTTTCAACTCTTTTGTCATGCTGAATAGTTTTTTTTTTTTCAAATTACCTTTGAGGTACTACTTGCACTGTTTTTGCCATCCTGCAGGTCCTATTGCAAGAGGATAGTGATGACCACAGCAGTGGTTTTTATACTTTTCCTCGTTAAATTAGATTTGGTTCAGGTAATCACCTAATCAGTACCTCATTAAGTAAAATGAGGTGTGCCTGTGTTGGAATTTAACAGACACTGGAATGGAATGGCTGCCATAAATGTAGAGATGCTGATTTAAGAAAAATTAGGAGCGGTCTCTTAATTTTTTCCAGGGCTGAATTTAATCAATTATAAGTTAAGTCTATAACACAAAAAATGTGGAGAAAGTGAAAGGGTCTGAATACTTTACGGAGACACAGTAAACACAAACATTTTTTGTCTTGATTGTTAAGGGACTATTAATGAAATCGGGGTCAACTAGAACCCTATTATATGAGCGCAGCAATATTCATTTTTTTTAACAAAACAATTAAGTAATTTCTCATTGCAAAAATACTAAGCACAGATAACCTCATGAAGCTCCTTCAGAGAATGCAAAGTCTGCTGATCTGCCATTGTAGTGTAATGAAAGATGTGTTTTGGAAGGTTTGTGAAGGTGCCGTGTTGTCTGGTGTCTCAACTCAGTGGGACACCCTGATCGCACACCAATGGGCCTATTTGCATCCTGAAAGTAACGGACACGCACGGTAGAGGTCAAGGAAGCCCCATCTACTCAGACAAACCAGGTGTGAGGATGGACAATTCAACAAAGTAGAAGTATGGCTTCCGTTGGATTAACTGCACTGATGTTTGGTCTTTTAATGTGTGTCCCATAAAGGGATGAACTCTCCAATAGGTTCCAATGCTATGCATGTTATAACATGATGGCATGCAAAAACACTGACTGATGGCAGGCAAGACACAGACACAAAAAGACTCAATGATTCAAGAAAGGGCTGACAGAATTGGGTAAACTAAATAGGATGCTAATGAGGACAAAATAACCAACAGGTGTAAACAATCAGAATAAATAGGACTGGCAACGTTTAAGAACAGAGGAGAAAACAAAACACAACAGGCTACAGTCAGGGACAACAGCAAAAACAAAACGGAACAAAACAGAACCTTCACTTTGAAATATTTTCACAAAAAAAAATTATTTTGATAAGTTTTACACGTTTTTGGTTACTACGTGATTCAATATGTGTTATTTAATAGATTTGATGTCTTCACTATTATTCTACAAAGTGGAAAATAGTAACAATAAAGAAATACCCTTGAATGAGTAGGTATGTGTGTCCAAACTTTTGACTGTTACTGTATATACAGTTGTGCTAAAAAGTTTGCATACCCTTGGAGAATGGGTAATATATGTACCATTTGTAAAGAAAACACATCTTTCATTTCTTATGGGATTCACGTTCAACTGTAGATCATAACAGAATGGCACGATCAGAAAATAAAACATGGCAACAAAGAAAAAAATGAACTGACCCCTGTTCAAAAGTCTGCATACCCTTAGTTCTTAATACTGTGTATTGCCTTCTTTAGCATCAATGACAGCGTGCAGTCCTTTGTAATAGTTGTCTATGAGGCCCCGAATTCTTGCAGGTGGTATAGCTGCCCATTCTTCTTGGCAAAATGTCTCCAGGTCATGCAAAGTCTTTGGTCGTCTTGCATGAACCGCACGTTTGAGATCTCCCCAGGGTGGCTCGATGATATTAAGGTCAGGAGACTGCAATGGCCACTCCAGAACCTTCACCTTTTTCTGCTGTAACCACTGGAAGGACAACTTGCCCTTGTACTTAGGGTCATTGTCGTGCTTGAAAGTCCAAGTGCATCCCATGCGCATCATCAGTGAGCCACCACCATGCTTCACAGTGGGAATGGTATTCTGTTCACTATAGGCCTTGTTGACCCCTCTCCAAACATAGCGCTTATGGTTGTCAATAAAGCTCTATTTTGGTCTCGTCACTCCAAATTACAATGTGCCAGAAGCTGTGAGGCGTGTCAAGGTGTTGTCGGGCATATTCTAAACAGGCTTTTTTGTGGCATTGGCGCAGTAAAGGCTTCTTTCTGGCAACTCGACCATGCAGCTCATTTTTGTTCCAGTATCGTCGTATTGTGCTCCTTGAAACAACCCCACCGTCTTTTTCCAGAGCAGCCTGTATTTCTCCTGAGGTTACCTGTGGGGTTTTCTTTGTATCCTGAACAATTCTTCTGCCAGTTTTGGCTGAAATCTTTCTTGGTCTACCTGACCTTGGCTTGGTATCAAGAGATCCCTGAATTTTCCACTTCTTAATAAGTGATTGAACAATACTGACTGGCATTTGGAAGGCTTTGGATATCTTTTTAAATCCTTTTCCATCTTCATAAAGCTCCATTACCTTGTTACGCAGGTCTTTTAACAGTTCTTTTCTGCTCCCCATGGCTCAGTATCTAGCCTGCTCAGTGCATCCACGTGACAGCAAATAAAACTCATTGACTATTTGTACACAGACACTAACTGCAATTTAAAAAGCCACAGGTGTGGGAAATTCACTTTTAATTGCCATTTTCACCTGTGTGTCACCTTGTGTGTCTGTAACAAGGCCAAACATTCAAGGGTATGTAAACTTTTGATCAGGGCCATTTGGGTGATTTCTGTTATCAAAATGATTTAAAAAGGAGCCAAACAACTATGTGATAATTAATGGCTTCATATGATCACTATCCTTAAATAAAATACTTTTTTTTTTGCATGATCAGTCATATTTTCAAAATTAATGCCTAAATTTCACAATTTCTGCCAGGGTATGCAAATTTATGAGTACAATTGTACCATTATTTAACCAGGCAAGTTGATTTAACCGGGTGAGTTGATTAAAAACGCCATCATTGAATAATGTACAAAATGGAATAATTTCAAATAAAGCCTTTCTTTCTGGAATAATGCTATTAAGTGACATTATTTTTTGCCCTGGTAACCTTCAGTAAAATAATGTTAGGGAAAAGGAATACGGCCAATGATGTGATAAAATATGTACTTGCATTTTATGGTGCATACTGTATTTATGGCAACAAATGGCACAGACATATAAAAGAAGTTTAAACGTTTTAGGGTATATTTATGGTTTTAGTTTGTATTTATATGCCAATTGTCTAATATTTGATTGAAATAACTTAGCATGATACAAGTTGAGTATTATGATGCAAGTAGTTGATTGTGTGTCTTGAATTTAATATTTTCAGAGTTTTAGTGCATTTGGCAAATAAAATGTCTCATTTGTATGTTTGTCAGTTTTGACCTGCATGTAACTGTAATTCCCCGTTTATAACCCGCACCGTGTGTAAACCGCAGCACTAATTTTATAGCTTTGTGTGTATACAAACCTGAGTATTAACTGCACCCATACTGCTAAAAAAAAGAGGGAACAATTAAATCACACATCGGGTCTTGATGAACTAAACATTTCAAAGATCAAAATCTTTACTGTACATTGTGTAATTTGTATAGAAAAAAATGACGTAATAACGGTCAAAAGAAACCAAAAAATCAGGGCATCAGTGAGCTCCTGGATAGTCTGTGGTGTTACATGGCAGCATCAGATGCACCAATACATAACGTCCCAGAGGTTCTCAGTTGGATTCAGGTCTGGGGAACGTGAGGGCCAGTCAATGACATCAATGCCTTCGTCATCCAGGAACTGCCTACACACTCTGGCCACATGAGGACGGGCATTGTCCTGCACCAGGAGGAACCCAGGGCCCACTGCACCAGTGTATGTACTGACCATGGGTCTAAGGATTTCAAACCCGATACCTAACAGCAGTCAGGATACCGTTGGCTAGCACGTGGAAGTCTGTATGACCCTCCAAGGATACGCCTCCCCAGACCATTACTGACCCACCGCCAAATCGGTCATGCTGGATGATGTTGCAGACAGAATAACATTCACCAAGGCGTCTCCAGACTCTTTGACGCCTGTCACATGTGCTCAGTGTGAACCTGCTCTCATCTGTGAAGGAACGGGTGCCAATGGCAGACCTTCCAATTCTGGTGTTCTCTGGAGAATGCCAATTGAGCTGTATGGTGCTGGGCGGTGAGCACAGGTCCTACTAGAGGACGTCGGGCCCTCATGCCACCCTCATGGAGTCTGTTTCTGACAGTTTGGTCAGAAACATGCACACCAGTAGCCTGCTGGAGGTCATTTTGTAGGGCTCTGGCAGTGCTCCTCCTGTTCCTCCTCGCACAAAGGAGCAGATACTGGTCCTGCGGCTGGGTTGATGCCCTTCTATGACCCTGTCCAGTTCTCCTCATGTAACGGCCCATCTCCTGGTATCTCCTCCATGCTCTTGAGACTGTACTGGGAGACATAGCAAACCTTCTTGCGACGGCAGGTATGGATGCGCCATCCTGGAGGAGCTGGACTACTTGTGCAACCTGAATGGGCTGCAGGTACCGCCTCATGCTACCAGTAGTGACAAGGACACCAGCAAAACGCAAAACTAGAGAAGAATCAGTCAGGAAGGATAAGGAGAGAGCAATTGTCTGTGGCCACCAACTGCAAAACCATTACCTTTTTGGGGGTTGTCTTGCTGTTGCCTCTCCAGTGCACCTGTTGTCACTTTCATTTGCACCAACACAGTTGACATTGATTCACAATCGCTTATGCTTCCTAACTGGACAGATCCGTGAAGTTTAATTGACTTTGTGTTATACTGTGATGATTACGTGCTGCCTTTTTTTGAGCACTGTATGAACCACAATGATATTAAACATCTGTCATAGGGTACTACCAAAATGAATTTGTTGAAGAATAAAAGATGTTTTTGAAAACCCTGTAATGACAAGTGTATCATAGACCTTTACATTGTCAAGCAATCAAGCAATCTGTGAAAAGGTTTGTCGGTGGAAACAGTTTTAAAAATGTAAACTTGTGTATTAGCCACACCCTTGTATTAACTGCTGTGGTTGAAACTGTTTTCAAAACTCATGCATAAGCCATGGTTTGTAAAGGGGAAATTACAGTAACATGTATTGAAAAAGTAAATTCTGGTTTGAAAAAAAGTGCTCAAGCAATCTAGAAAAGCGTAAAGCATATGTTTTGAAAAAATAATGCAGAAAACTCACTCCGATTTTGCCCAACCTTTCTGACCCAGCCAAGTCCACCAGATTCAGCTTGGAGGTGACATACTTTGCCTCGGACAGAGTACGGGAGTGAGACTGAAACATATTGGTAGCATGAGGTTACACGTTATATAATGGCTGAAGAGAGTAACACACGGCACCCACTGGAAAAAAACAGCATCTTTCAACATGACAACATTAAACCACACTGCATGTAAGTAATGCTGGTGAAAATTGCAGTGAAGCACTGTGAAGTGTCTTCAACCCTTACCTCAATGTGGACAGTGAAAATGCAGTGAGATCTGGAAGAGTTCTTGTTCAAGGCATGAGTGCCTATGATGCGATTCATCTCCCCCTGAAGATAGAGTGAACGTGACCCTTTACCTCAATACACACCGCCTCTCCACACATTAAAAACTTCATATGCAAAACAATATACATTCAGATTACCTGTAGATTACACTCACCTCAAAAAGCAGGTTGAGGGCCTCCTCCTCGCTGTTGACCAGATGAAGAGACAGCCCCCGAATTGACACCCCTCCACATGCCTCCTCTACCACCGCCATACCACCTGGCCCTGGTCCTGCCCCTGGGCAGCCCCGTAAAGACGCCAGCAGATCCACCAGAGACTCATTGTAGATCTCCAGGTAGGACAATTGGACCCTAAATGTGTGGGTGGAACGTTGGTCCACCTCATGGAACACCTAATCAGAGACAAGAGACAAAATATTTTTAGAAACTAAAAGCCATTCACTTTACAGCATAAAACTAAGAGGGAGAAAAGGACTATGTTCAGACGATCACAGGTTCAAGTCCTGGGTGGGTCGTTCGGAGTGAATCAGTAACAGAAGCTCCAAATTACAGCGTTATTGACATCCTGGTGAACACTGTGTACATCGGCTTAAGGGGTTATGACCCTTTAAATTTCTACTGCGTTATCTGAAATTATGAAATGTTTCAAATTGAGCCCCTAGGATTGAAGGACCTGAAAGTCTTCCAGTAACAAAAGTTGTGAGTTAGTGCTGGATTCACATCAGTCGTTTTCTTTTACCTCCTGTATGGCCCGGGGGATGATCCCTCTCTCTTTGTAACTTCCAGTGGCTCCAGTAATGGTGTATGTCTTTCCTGCCCCCGTCTGCCCAAAACATATCACAGTGCCTAAGGGAAAGATAAGAATGGGGGGAGTTAAAGGTTCAACTTCAGCTATTACGGTACCAGGGCATAACCTTTTCATTCAATATTAAATTTGATCAAAACTGTAATGAAAGAAAATGATGACCTTGGTAGTGGTTGGGGTTTAAAGTGAGGCCCTATCACAAATGGACTCCTACATCCTATGTATTAGTAGATTTCAAAGGATTTAAACTGGCATAAGTGATACGGCAAATCTTACCCCTTGCCTGTCTGTGGGAAAAGGAGTGTTATTATTAGATTCCTTACACCTGTGAAATACAGGTGCTTAAGGTGCAAGGGCTTGTGGGTCCATTTGGGATTGGGTCTTAGCCTACCGTTGTACCCCTCCACGGCTCCCAACACCACCCCTCGCCCGACGCGAGCATACACCTCCTCCTGGGACACATCATGCAGCACCCCGTCTAGCTGGAACGACCAGGAGTTCAGCTGGTTGTTCACAACTCCCTTTCTGGAGTCTTTCTTCTGGTGGACATTCACCACCTAAGAGATCATCACAACATTTATGGCTTAACAATGTCGTTAGAGATTAATATGATATGTCTCAATTCTGTATATAAAAGCTATGCTGTACAGAGGGCAGAAATGGGCAATGGCTATCACTGACCCTCCATCAAAGTCCTGCATGACAAGGCAAAGAAGCATTCAGGAAAGATAACCACTGACCCCTCCCATCCCGGTCACATCCTGTTCCATAAAAGATCTGTCAGGCAGTGGGCATGCAGGTAGAACTGGACAATCAAAACCAAATCCTGTAACCTGAACTATTTATTTCCCTGTGCTGTTTTTCCCAAAAGATTAATAGCTGCACTGTTACAGTAACACTGAAACTGTGTTTTTCTCCCTAGATTTAGGTCTACTACATTGAAACTGTAACTCCAACAGCTTGTCTATTATTCCATTCATCACTTTGTCTTAGAAACTCACCACACATTTTGTATAGCCAACTGAATGTCAGCAATTTGTAGATTTTGTGTATTCTATCACTTTATGTTGTCTACCACTTAAAATATAGGGTGTGTGATTCTGATAATATTTTATGAAATAAATTATTTTATTTTTACACGTTCATTGTTTGGTCAGGGCTGGCTACAGTGTTACACAGTGAAACATACCTGTCCGTCAACGTATTCAATCAGGTTTTCGGCAAAGTTAGCAGTCGGTCGCGTGCGAAGAAACACCTTCACTTCGTTGCCTGCTTGGGTACTCATGGCACTTCTAGCTAAATTAGAACGATAACGACAGCAGGCTCTCAAAGCAGTAGTTATTCGTGTTACGCGAGCAAATTACTGTAACGTTAGCATAAGAACTGCAAATGTGTCAAACATCTCTACTTACCCGTATTTTCGCTACGTTTTAAACGTCACGTGTTTATCTAGGCAGTAAAATAATCGACATTAGTGGCTAGCTGTAGTATGTAGTATGTTACTGAAGAAAACAAATTTCCCAATTGTTGACATCTATTGTCATGGAAACAGTGGGCGTGTTTTTTTTTTTTTTTTTACAAATTACAGAGTTAAAAACAATATTACTTATAATGTGACCGTGATATGACAGTAGAAATGACAGTAAAAGTATACAACAATGCGCAGAGAAAAATAGTAAGAGAACGGGAGACAATCAATACAGGAGATAATAAAATAGTAACATATGGAATATTGTATGTATTCCACAATGAATAACAAATAACAATGGACAACAGCTTGGTTGCATACAGTAAATATCTACACTGAGTCAATGTACCGTGGTATACACGCATTTACCTGCTTCCAAGTGCGGATACAACTGTCTTTGGTCTGCGGAGCGACGAACAAGGTGAACGAGTACTTGTGCGGGTGTTGTGCCGAGAACTGTCCCCCTGCCAGAATCTGACCCATAGATAACAGAACATATATGGGCTGATGTCATAGAGCCCCTATAAATCAGAATGGAGCAATTTGACAGACATCTTACCTGGGACCTGTTCTAAACAATCTACAATACAAACACATGGTAGAAGTGGCATTTCAGTTCTTTAAACAGTTACATTTCCTTAATAATATATAAATAGCCGCTGTCATGCATAGCATAATGCATAAAATGACTGCACTTTTCAGAATATTAACAAAAAAATTCATTTGAAATAGTTTTCAATAATTTATAAATTTAAGAGTTACAAAATGGCTATGGTTTAATGTAGGAGGATATAGGATAGTACTTAAAATATAGTGAAAATGTATATTTCTTTATTTCCAAAGATAATTAACAGTGATTTTAAATTATAGTGCGTATGTGTTTGTATATACATATAAATATTATAATTTCATTTCATTTTAGATGTCACTATTTTAGTAACAGAACGCTAAACGAAGCAAGCTAGCTCACTGAATTTGGTAGGCTAACAGGTCCGTGTACCAAGTCGCCACCGTTATAGAACCTTAAACAGAATAATGGATAACAATTCTGGTCCGTGTACCATTCGGTCATTGGATTACTTCTTAATATAGGAAAACAGATCAACAGAAAACGATTCGTTATTTGATATTTGACTTCCAATATTTGATTTCCGATTTCAAACGAATATTGACCAATCAGAAAACGTCTCGTTTTTCGTTCATCATTTTTGGATTCACAACAAAAATAGACTTAATTCTCATTTCCTCTGTAAAAATTGGAAATGGAATAATGGTGAAAGAAAAATATTTTTTTCTCCTTTTTTTAAGTTTCTGTTTCTTGTTTTGTTCATACCAAGAAGTTCACGCCTCATCATAGAATGTGGTCTAGAATATTCATAGCGGTCTCGTGTGTTCACAGTCTAGTTTAGTAGCACTACTGTTCAGAGTGTGTGAAGTTAAGTTAGAAGTGTTTTCAATACGATTCAGATGTTTTATTGAATTCATATGCCTATATATGGCCTCAAATTACTGCCAACTCTTGTGGGTCAATAAAGCCATGTGCACGTCTGTAAATCACAATCCACGCGACTGTTTTGCATTTCGTAGTTGTATTAAAACATCTGTGAATGAGTGATTAAAGATTTGCAAGAATTAAGAATTTGCGTCTGTACACAGTTTCTTTTGCAAATATTCCAAAAATATGTACACATACACAACTTAAAAATGACACACGCAACTCCTTATTTACGCAGACAAATCACCAAATGCAAGGACAACTCGCGATCTACAGATACAACTCACTTTCACTTGAGATCTCGTTTATTTTTGATGGGGGGTCAAAGAAATTAAGTACCATAAAGATTTGCAAGTGCGTTAGATTTGCAGAGTTATATTTCCTGAGTTGTGCATATGTAATAAATTATCCGTATTATCCAATTACATGAGTACTGACTAGTTTACAGATGACTATTTTTTATGTTCCCCCCGGGGACATTGATGGACCAGGATAAGAAGCGTGAAGAACCCGTGCCCACTACAGTAAATGTTGATCATCCTGTAGCTGGTCTATAGGCACCGTTGGAGGTGCAACAGGCAATAATGTCCAGCAGAGCCTGTAGCCTACCCACCAACCCTTCTGTATAAGCTATGGAGGCTGACCGTGTAAGCTTAATTTACACAAAATATGTGATCTTGATCTTCTCTCCCTCTCCTGTAAATATTCCCCAGGTTGAAGCTCTAAATGAGAATTGGTTCCCAGGCAACTTACCTGGTAAAATAAAGGCTACATAAAATCAAAATCTCACCTACAAAAAACATTTAATTAATCTATCTTAATGCCTCTATTTCTCTTTACTGTTTCTGTCTATCCCATCAGGCACCACAACTGTTTTATCTCTTGTTTTTTCAGAGCTCTCTCTTGTTTTTTTCAGATTTGGTTTTGTTGTCACTCACCTGTCTCAATGTTTGCCATTCTTCAATTCAACCTCTTTCCAGGTTGGCCTGGAGCCCCGCCCTCTGTCCCCAATTCTGGCCATGAGTGTTCTGGATCACAATGTTCCACCGTGGGCCCTGACTGCGGGAGGACACTACCGGGCTAAACATCCTCAAAGAAGCATGTCACTTATCCTTCTAGTAATACCAAACATGCATTGTGTATTCAAATATTCCATAATATTACTTGGATACTGCATACCACAAACTTAGTTTTTAACTGCAATAGTTTATCCAAGGGGACAAGGGTCAGTCTGAATTCTGAGGTATCCTTTAGGATCTAAGGAATGCTCCTACTAATTACTGTGGTGTCATGTTGAATCCTAAGAGAACCTAAGTCCTTAGACCATGTTTTAGGATTACCTGGCATGACAACTCCTAGCTGTCCCTGCACAAAGTCCACCTGGTTGTTTTGCAGATGTACAGTGATGATACAGTAGGCAACCTGGTCACCCCTGTCTTTGTCCACCTGGTTGTGCAGCTGATCTGCATTCTGCCTAAGACTAAGCCCACCTGTATTTACTGACCCAGCAATTATCGTGAACATGCAAAAATATTGGCCCAAAAAGGTCAAATATTCTTATGAATTTCACCCAGCATAATCAGAAGAGGACCCCTCAAAATCTGGCTCCACTTTTCTTCCTAGGTTTCATTCCCACTGTTTTTTTCATAGTCACTGTGCCCCAATTCTTTTTGTGTATATGCACTTTGTGACCACTGCCAATGCAAAAAGGGTTCTATAAAATGAATTTGATGAACAGAAAACAGTGTAACATCCAACATAAGGTCTGTATTCCAGTTATAAATCCTCTTGCTCTGATTTGTATTGAACACTGGGACAACCGTACAGCATGAATATTTATAGACGACAAAGGAGAACCTCTGTAGATCATGTAGATTATACTAAACTATATATTATACTAAACTACAGAAACTACAGCAAAATCAGTTTTCAATTTGAAATGAGTGCTGACAAATGTTTCAAGTAGTAGGTGAACACAACTTACCAGGTATGGATTGGGTGGACAGCCTGGCAGAATTTCTGATGAAACTTGAGGACCAGCCTGACCCTCAACTACCAGTAAAACGTATTATGTTCCAGTCCAGTTTGTTTATATATGACAATCACATGTACCTGTATAACACTCATTTTGGGGTCATGCTTTTTCCTTAGAATCTAACATCAGCAACATTGTCAGACTAGCAGAACAATTAAAACTCCCCAGTCTGAAATAAAATCTTTTAAACACTAGTACTTAGTGTGAACTGTTATTTACATTAGTGATTAAATGAAGATCTTAATGTTGTTTACTCTATATCAGCTGAGTTGTATATAATTATAAACTGGGTTGTTCAAAGACTAAATGTTGATTAGCTATAAAATCTGGTACAAGTTAGTAACAGGTTTATATTAGTAATAACACAGGAAGTTTCAAGTGGCTGATATACAATGTCAAAAACTGTATCCAGGCATTCGTCATCACATTGTGCCTAAGAACAGACCTTAGATGTTATATATTGGTCATAAACTACACCCCTTCAAACCTAGTTGCTTAAATATCTTACATTAACATTTATTATTCATAGATAATTTAAGTATGAAAATTGAAGAATGACTGACCAACAAAACGGTAATTCAAAAAAATGTATTAAATATGGTGACATTAAATGCATGTCAAACAAACAGACCATAAGGACCATGGTAGTTACTGAGTCTGTATACAGTATGTCAAAGCTGTATCCAACTACGGGACAAGATGCATCCAGACTGGAAAAAGATTTCTCGTAACATCAAGAGGATGAAAAAGTTGGATGGATCTATTGAGGTACTAGAAGCAGTAAACTGACTCAGGAGGACATGCCCTGAAAGTGGCCTGGTCCTCCGTTCTCTCAAGGTATCTAGTGTGTTTCCCTCTACACCCTCATGTGTCTAGGACTAATAGAAAGTCAGCACGAAATAAAATGTTCTAGTGGTTTGGATTCTGGACTGGAGATTACATGGCGGGTGGATTTTTGCAGTGGTTGTTAAAACTCCTCTGGAACCCCCAGTTATTCCATGTATTTGAAATACTCAACAGCTTCTACACCTGATCCAATTAGAGGGGAACACTCACTAACATTCCTAAAGAAAGAAATCAACAATCAGAAATGGCTAGCCCTTGAATTTTAAATTGGGTAGTTCAGGGCTTTAAACAAAATGTTCCTCAAGCAGCTAGCTGTCATTGCCTACATATTCCGATCACCTCTCCATCCATAAATGTTTAAATTTTGGTCAGTTAGCAGGTGCTCTGAGCCAGAGAGACCAACAGGAGCAATGAAGTTTAGGCCTTGCTCAAGGGTGAATTAAGAACTTTCAGCTGGGGAATTTGAACATTTCAGTTACCAGCTGAACACTAAATGAAAGGCTACTGCTCAGTTACCCTTTGTGACTGGATGTGAGCAGAGATCATGTCTTGTAGATGCATCCACAGTTTACACAACTCCAAAGATTTGAACTCCTTTTAGGCCCGGTAGCCTATCTGTGTTAGTCTGCAGCATCCGAGGTCTGAATAAACAGACAGATATGGTCACTGATGGAATGGACAGGAACAGTAAAGAGACATAGAATAATTAATACACATGAACAGAAGGGTTTTTCATTAGCCAAGTAGATTATTATTTAATCTGTTATTTTACCTGGTATGTTTACTGAGAAAGCATCCCTATTTAGAACAATGACCTGGGGGAATAGTTACAATAGGAGGGGAGGGTTTGAATGAGCCAATTGGAGACTGGGGATGATTTGATAACAATGTTGTTATGAGGCCCAGATCTGATATTTTGCCATGACATGGTTTAAAACCCATACTCATACTATCAGTGCCATGGGATCTGTAGTGACCAGTCAGGATTCCCTTATAACATCCCAAAGACCATCCAAAAGACAGCACAATGTTCAGGACACTTGTGCCACATCTGGTCTCCCAAATAGGCACCTACATTGCTAACTTGAGAGGCAAGCCAGCAATGGGATGCAGAGATCTTCTATAGACAACTCTCACAAGTATTTCTGACAACTTCTCACAAGTATTTATGTAATTGCTACCTGCTCTGCTGGACATTATTGCCTGTTGCACCTCCAATGGTGTCTGTAGACCAGCTACAAGATGATCAACAGTTAGTGGGCACTAGTTATTCGCGGTTCTTATCCTGGTTTATCTCCTAGAGGTGTACATAGAAAACAGAGTAATCCGTAAGCTAGCCAGTATTCAAGCAATTGGCAAACCAAGAATCAAGGCAAATTAGTCAATTTAGTCTGTATCAGTATCTGAAGCAAGTTCTGTATGAATTTAATTTAATAATTACATTATTTATTGGTAGCTAGGGTTGCAAATGTTTACCTTGATTAACTAACAAGATACACGTTACTGGTACCATTTGTTATTACTAAAGGTTAGGTATGAGACTAACTTTGCAAACATGAGGTTACTGTACTGTAATTTAGCAAAAACAATTGCTAACTCAACACACACACGTACTGTAGCTACATTTGGACTACATTATCTAACCTTTTGCCGTCACTCGTGTCCAAACAATGTCTCCTCATGTTAATTTGGTTTACATACAATAAACATCTACATAGGTAACACATATAATACAACAGTAATGATGTTCACTTTACAAAGCAACTTTACCTAAAGCTCTTACCTGAATCAAATGAATGCGCAAACCAGGACGTCCCGCATGCAGCCGGCATGGAATTCTTTGCTAAACGCGTTAAACATCTACCTTCCCCTAAATTCCTATTGGTCAATATTAGTCAGCTGACATTTTGCACTAATTCAGGCAACAGCAGATTTGCAACCCATAAAAACAGCCTTAATCCATGGATTTGTGGACAGTGTATCCGTACATAGTGATTTGTATCCGTGTCTTGTGTTTTTTTATCCTTGTCCTAGTGTTTTTTTATGTAGACAGCGATTTGCTAAAAATATTGTACAAGTACAGATCATTTATTACTTATGCATAACTCAGGAATTACTACTCTCAAGTGAAAGGAGTTGTATCTGTAGATCGCGAGGTGTCCTTGTATTTGGTGATTTGTCTGCGTAAATAAGGAGTTGTGTGTGTAATTCTTAAGTAGGTTATGTGTACGTATTTTTTGAATACGTGCAAAAGAAAAATATGTACAGGTGCAAATTGTTAATTATTGCAATTCTTTAATCACGAATTCACAGATCTTTAAATACAACTGCAAAATGCAAAACTGTCGTGTGGATTTTGATTTACAGATGTGCACAATGCTTTATTTACCCACAATACATTTGGCAGTAAATTGAGGCCATATACAGTATCTCACAAAAGTGAGTACACCGCTCACATTTTTGTAAATATTTGAGTATATCTTTTCATGTGACAACACTGAAGAAATGACACTTTGCTAAAATGTAAAGTAGTGAGTGTACAGCTTGTATAACAGTGTAAATTTGCTGTCCCCTCAAAATAACACAAGTCACAGCCATTAATGTCTAAACCGCTGGCAACAAAAGTGAGTACACCCCTAAGTGAAAATGTCCAAATTGGGACATTTAATAACAGAAAACGGATAACGACCCGTAAAATTGTTATCCATTATTCTGTTTAAGGTTCTATAACGGTTGGCCACGGGGTACACGGACCCTAACAGTATAGTAGTCGGAGGACAGAAATAGGCAAGTACCCCTGAAAGCAGTGTGCAATTCCGGGCGAGGATCAATGGGGGTGGAGTCAAACGTTTGACTCCGCCCACATGTGACCCCGCCCACCGTTTTCTTGTCCATCAGAGGCTTGACAGTCACACTGAATACGAACACACACGTCTGGGCAAGGCACATGTTGAAGACAAATGTAGTTCATTTTTGAAGATCGTAAGAAATATTATATTAAGTGATACCTGCCAGAGTATGTGAGCGGGAAGCTGATAGATATCCCGCTCATCACTCTCGAGCGAAGGTTAGACTCTACTCCACCGCTTCACGTCTTTTTACGTCTTTCATCGCTCTAGTCAGAACCGCTATTCGCTCCCAGGAAAAATAATTGCCCCTACAAATTCGCTCCATTCATTTTTTGATTAGTCAAATCTGTCCATTTAGTGATTATGTATGTCAAGTATTCGTTTACTTATATAACAAAGCCATACAGTATTTTAATGAAGTCTAGCTTGTTTTTTTAACAACATGAAAGGATGAGGATACAATATAATTAATCATCATTTCAAATAGTCTACATATCTGTCTATCAGTCTTTTAGCCAAAAAGTATAAACCCAAACAAGTAGCACTATATTATTTGTTTATTAATTTTATACGACAACTAAATGCTATAGCATTTTCGATACACTATCGGCTGCCAAGAAAATCAGATGCTCTGCATTTTAAACAAATTTTTGCCTATAGAATGTATAAAATAAATTAGTACATTTACTTACTTTGAATTCAATTAAATTGAAATGAAAAAAGCCGTAGGCTATCAGCACACAGCCAAAAAGAAACAGAAAATAATTCTATCAATGGGCTATGAAATTGCAAATCGCATGCTTTCATATATTAAGTACTCAGCATTTAACTAGCGTATACACTGCGTATACACTGTACATACGAAAATTTAAAATAGACTTTAAATTAAATACAACATTTTGCTAAATGTTTGTCTATAGTAACTTGGAAAACACTTATTCTTATCATTACTGTACTTTTCTACCGCTGCAACCACCGCTCCTTTTGTGTCCAGCAAAGGACCGTTGCAGCAGTGTAAAGTACGTGCAGTCGCATATATCTCCAAACTGGTTATGCACCAGATCAACCCTTATCACCCACTCGGCTTTAAATCTACGATCCAAGGCAGCAGCTGGGACAAGATGCTTATATTAAAAGTACCAATTGTAACGAGTGGAAACATTCTCTTATAGTGTAGTTTTGCAATAATATTATAGCTAGTCGGACTGGAACCTTCGGGCAAGAAACAAAAATACCCAATTAAAATATAAGTAGACAAATACAACTAAAATTAACTAAACATTTTAATCATTGACTACAATGTAGCTATACCACTTTGTTCCTTTCTGATAGCATGTGCACGTTTTCCATAATGATTCTTTAGTTGTGGTTACTACTTCAAAGCACTCACTCTCCTTCAAGTCCTTGGTTCTCCTCATTTCTGTAAGTTACTTTTATTTTGCACCACTGGGTTTCATCAACTTCTTTATTAAATTATTGAGTAAACATCATGAAAGCTTAAGCAACAAGGTTTGTTTTACATGTAGTTCATTCTCTTCAGCATCCTTTGCTATGTATATTGTACAGTATATCTAGGCTTGCATATCTCACATTGTTGTCCTCAGGTGCCGCACTTAGACATGTTTAGTATGAGTACCTTGCTACAGGGCTGCTTGTCTCTCTTTCTCTCACCATCCTTATTTTAAACACCACCGGAGCTCTGTTTCTGTGTGGTTCATGTTTAGATAGAAAGATACTGGGACTATGAGGGGAGATGGAAAAGCACACAATCTGAACAGGGTGTTAAGGATTATATGAAAGTTGTCATATGCTTGAAATCATCCATGAAGATTTTAACTATTCCTGCTCATAGAGGCATGCTGTTTGAGCTGTGTCTCGTTTGTTTCCATCTCTCTTTCTCCCTCTGTCAACCCTCGGGAACATCAGTCTTCATAATTAATACGGCAGTAGACATATTTCTTCCACTATAACTAGTCCCTTCAGATCTAGCTTAGCCTTAGCTATGCCTTCTTGCTAGGCACTCACATAACTGAGAGAATGCATCCTAGCATATACATTACCAGTAAAAGCGTCCATCCTTTCAATGTAGTCAACTAGGTGGGACTGCGAGTTTCATTGCCTGATCTCTCCCGTTGACCTGGTTGATCAAGTGATCACAACTCTCAGAGTCATCAGGAGGGATCAGCCACTGAATTATACCGAAATGTACTTTTTTAAGGATTTCCTCAATGTCTCTGCCCAAGCTGGAACAGACACTTATATATAATCGCATTGAAACACAGTGAGACCTCTTTCCATCTCTATGGACATCGCCATTTAAGCCATCTCTAATTGTAGTGTAGTCAAGTGGGAAAAAGACTAGAAACTTTACCGGCTGATCCTTTCTGATGACCCGATCCTTTATTCTGGTCAAACAGGTTATTAGGATAGATGAAGTTGGAAGACCCACCTACTTTACAAAACTAAAATTATTTCCTTGCCTGCATTATTTTATACTTAGCCAGTTGGGAGGCGCCCAACCCACCTGAGATGTTGCTAAATTGCAGTTTCACAAGAAAATCCCCTATGCTGATTGTCTCTCCCTTCAGCAAACGAACCTAGCCTAATACACGCCACTCAATGGGAACCCACTCAGCCACAACCACCAATGCCACGAACGGGTCTCAAATCCACGACCATAGTGATGCAGTTGCACTGATAAGTAGGCTGTATCAGAGAATTCTAAAAGAGAATGTCAGTCAGTCCACCAATTTCTTGATTTTTTTACACTATCAAAGAAACAAAAAGTATTTAACAATGAATCACCATTGTATTAAGCAGCATTGTATTGGCACACAACAATATTTATTAATATGGAATACATTTTGAGTCAAAGACAAATTTAATGTGACCAGCATTTTAAAATACTCCTCTAAATAATTAGAAATTATGGTTTCTTTGAACATTTACTAAATTTATTCTCCACATTGTGCCTCAATGTGACAACTGCGCCCTCTGCTGCCTCTCCTCCCCCTGCAGCAGGCAGGCTCCAGCGGTCGACGTCACCGGCCTTCTGACACCACCGCCCATCTCATCTATTCATCTCACCTGTTGTCTTGTTTAGCGCACCTGGTCCTCATTTACAATCATTCCCCCCAGTATATATGTTCCCTCTGCTCCCCTAGTCTTTGTGTGTT